>AYEL01027898.1:0-24017 GCA_000484575.1 Olivierus martensii | reverse complement strand
ATAGAGGACTTTTACGTTTGCTAATGATGCTTATTAACAATAATCAGTTTTATTTTATGACGAATTTTACGTTTAAAAAAAAAAAAAATATATCAGTCAAATTAAAATTTCAAAGCGACATATTTTTTCGATAAAAATGATTTCGAATATTTTTCTGAAATAAAAGAATTAAAAAGTCTTTGATTTCAAAATAATGAACATGTTAGAAAATGTTTAGAAACCATTAGTCTGGAAAGAAGAGACAGATATGTCTGAAACCATATAAAATATTTCATTTTAATCAGATAAAAATCCGGACAATTGGCAATCGAAAATTTTTACTTATTTTTTTCGACATTTTCTTGATTATCGTTCTGAATATGTAAGTAGTGAGATTATTATTATTATTTTTTCGTTACAACGCCTCTATTTAATGGACTCCATGGACCTTTGATCATCTACGTGTAACATTCGATATCTTTCGAATGATTATTATTGATTCTCAAATGAAAAACCAATTCATTAATGCTAATTAAAATAATTGGCGTGACTATAGATAACGGTGTTCAAAATTTTGATTCTAACCATGATTCTAATAGTTCTTACTTTTGAAAAATTATTGCATTAAAATATTATTTTCTCCCAAATTTTCACTTTTGCTTAATTTAATAATAATAATAATAATAATAATAATAATAAAGATACAAAAGAAAAAAATCTTTTTTTCTATTGAGAAGAATTCATTATTCAAATATTAAATTACATTTTTATAATTTTCGAGGAATCCTAATTCTGTTCGTCGATCTTTTATCGTATATTTAATTATTATAAAATATAATAATTGAATATTTCAAGCGTAAAATGGGTCTATTCTGACTTTTAAATAATAAAATCTCTGAGAGAATCATTAAAATGTAGAAAATAGTCATACTGCATATTCTTTTTAACATTATTTGACATAACAGACGATATAATTAATGTAAATGTATGGTACGCTTGAATCAATTTATCGGATATTTTACATATTCTGGCATTTTTGCGAGAGTCACTGTCATCTTGGATTTAAGATATAACGCTTTTAACTGGAACCGAAAGCTATATTAAACGATATTGGCTGAGAATTAAATATGAGTTCGGTCGGGAATCTGTTTTATAAACGCTTATCGATCCGCAGCCTAATAAAAGATTAAAAACAAGAAAATTCCGATAAAATCATATTATTATTCGGAATATCTAAAAAAAAATTTTATTAACCGAAACATATTTCTGGAAAATTTATCGTGGCATCGATAATTAAAATTCGAATTCAACATAATCAATATAATTGCATCCGAAAAGTTTTGAGTTGATTCGATTAATATTATGTGAATTTAAACAGCGCTATTGTTTATATCAGTGGCACACGAACGGATTAATACCAATAAAAAAGTTTATCATTGCTCAGATTCCTAGGAAAAAAAATCGCGAAATAGGATTCTCGTGTTTGATACCAGATTTCCCATATAAGAAGCCAAATCTGATTAACTTGGTGGCTATATTGCACTTGGCGCCAGTAATACATCGATAGAGAATAAGATCAACGAACAGAATTAGGATTCCTTGAAAACTGTAAAAATGTAATTTAAGATCCGGATATTGAATTCTTCTCAATGGAGAAAAAGATTTTTTTTTTCTTTCTCCTGTTTATCTAATTAAGTATATTTTATGAAAGGTGAGATTTAATTAATTGCAAAACTTGCTAATTTTTTTTCTTATTTTAAATCAGTGATTGTGTCCAATAAACTTTACATCACTTTTTTTTGAACAATTCAGAAATGAATAATCTGGTTGCATGAATTATGAAATGCAAACTTTAAAAAAGCATTTAATAAATAAATTGGAATGAGTAGTATGATGGTTATTAATTTTCATAATTATCTTCTCTTTTTTAGTATACATTGAGAACATAAACATGCAAGAAGTGTTTACAGTTCTTAGCAGATTGTATATTTTACAATATTTACATATTAATCATGCTTAGAAATTATAACTTTTTCATTTTCTTTATTTATTTAAGGTATTATAGACTCTGTTGCATCGATAGTGATTTTTTTTAATTTATCGATTATGTGAGAAAAGTGCAATCGTCTTGGCAATCGAATAAATCAGAATTGTATATATATTAGACTCAAATATGTCATCTTTTCTCTAAGGAAATCGAATAATTACACTTTTCATAGATAATATAAGTATTGAGGAGCGATATTATACAGCATTGCAAATATCAAAATCGATGGTCGCAATTTTAAACTAGAAATTATAAAAGTGAGAAAGAAAAAGTGGTTTTAACGATTTTTCGTCTATCGATGTAAGACGGATCAAAGAATTAAAATGATCTCAAAAATAACACAAAAATGGAGTTTTTTAACGAAGATTTTTTCAGAAGATAAAAAAAAACTGTGTTTGAAAGAATAGTTACAGCTTTTATGACAAAAAAGCGTGAAGTGCAATGCTTAAAAGGGATGATAGACTCCAAAAAAGTAGCGATGCTGCTGCTTAAATATCACATTATCATTTCACATTCGGAGCAAATGACCAGCATGTTAACAAGATAATGCCAGATAATAAGCTGGTTTCAGAAAAATTGCACAAAATTAATTGAATAAGCAGCATCGTATCATTCATCTAAGAGATAAAGATGACTAAAAATTTTTTTAATTATATAAGTTTCTAGCGCTTTCTATCCACTTTTTAATGGCTTTATAAACACTATAAATAGAATAAATTGCATTAAGATGTTATTGAATTAAATATTGAATCAGTTAAATAGCATTTTAATAAATTATAGCACAAGAAATGTAAACAGATTAAAAATAATTATGATTTTTACTAACTTAATTACAGTACATATGTTTAGGTTAGATTTAATTGAAAGTTTTGAAAGACAATCGCCTTATATTCGAATATTATAGTATTTTTTTCTATTGTTGTTATTAAAATAGTCAAATTTATAATATATATTTTTAGATATATTTTCTTTACCTCCTTTCTGGTTTCATAATCCAAAGGACCAGCAACATATATAGCACCAGTTTCATTCTTTACAGCAAATGCTCCACCTATATTTCCCTGAGTGATTTCATATCTAATTCTTGAAGCTACAAACATAAATCTTGATGTCAACATTTTAAATATTGATTATATTTATACAAATATATAAAAGTTTGTATGTTTACATGCATATTTTATATTGACAGAAAATAATTTAATTTATGCATTCATTCTACACAGATACAATATTTTTCTTTATTAGATATAAAGTGGAAAAAATGAAACCTTATCCATATGAATTTTTTTAAAATTGCGATAAATTAGTTTATTTAGACAGAATTATACAATTTTATTTTAAACATTGAATTAAATCAAATCAAATATTCTATTAAAATTCTAAATAATTTTCTGAAGAGAAACTTATTAAAATAATAATGAAAATAAATGAATATTTCTGATTATATTCTGTATACAGGATTGTGTTTAGACTTTTGTCAATATTTCATTAATGTAGTCAGCTGTTAAATTAAATTATTATTTTTCTTTTAAATTTAATTTTATGTGTATTATTACATCACTTTGCTTTGAATTTATTTTACTTTTATAATTTAAATGGATTATAAAGCAAATTTTCTATAATAATATTTTATTTATAAAGAAATTATAGTCATTATTTTTTATTTATATTATAACTGAAGCAAGAAATATCTCTAGCAGAGAAATTATAATTCTATATTGGCAAAAACAGTAAACTATAATTATAAAATTAAACATTATAAAATAGGATATTAAAAAAATTAGACAAAACAATTAAATTTTAATGAACAGATTAATTTAAGGAGGAGAAAATTTCCCAACCTGCTACTTTAAAACAGATATATTTTCCTGATTTGTCATTAACAGAATAGATATTTTTTCTTTATTTTACTATCAAAAATATCAAGATTCTCACAAGCAAACAGAACATTAAAGAAATAAACACTGGAACTACAAATCATAAGAAAGTACTGTATATAGGATAAATGTAGTCTGCTAATCCAGTTCAACTCCTACTTCCTTAACAGCTTTACTCTGCAAAGAATCTTTCAATCTCTTTGGGATATAACTGCTCTCAACAACAAACAAACCGCCATCATCTTCAACAGTGAACAGGCCGAAATGCCAAAGATTCAGAAACACACACACAATACATTAAAATAACCCTGTATAATTTGGAGAAATATTTTATACCATTACTGTTTATGTTTTGTATTTTAATGCCAGAGCTATTTTGTGATGTAACACTATCATTATAATAATTAGTAACAATTCTGACTTATTTTTCTCTTTTGTATTTTTAATAATTCAAAAAATTTTTTCCTACCATCATGTCTTAACTACTGATGGCAAGAGGACAAAACTTGTAAGGTATTATTCTGATGGAATTATTCTATTATTTAAACTTATTCTGTTCCATTGAAGTTGGCAGCTATTGTTGTAATACAACTGATAAAGTTGCTTTTCTCAAGTGAATTAAATACACCAGTAAGACTGGTTTATGACATTTTTTTCACAAGACGATTCTGTATATTACAATTTTCGATAACGTATTAATGGAAAACTACTGTAATAATTAATTAAAGATATCCTTCAATCATTTTTAAAAACAATAATTTGAACTACAATGCCAGAAATTGTCTTTATTAAATAATAAAATTAAGTTATGCAAATTTTTATGTTTAGTATTTTAAAATGAAAATATAAGTGTTGATATTTTCGGTTATAAAAAATAAAATTAATGTCGCAATAAAATTTTATCGTCATTTATAGGGATGATAATAAATTTTGAAAAATCTAGAAATAAAATTTTAAATATAAAATGCTATTAATTAAACGTTATTTAATATTTCTTTGGCGAATTTCTTTCATATATATTTTTTTTTTTCCTTACTTTCTTCCACGAAATTTTTGTTTGATGCGGTTACTACTACTACTACAACATACTTCT
The DNA here is from genome assembly GCA_000484575.1 of Olivierus martensii. Classification (NCBI taxonomy): domain Eukaryota; kingdom Metazoa; phylum Arthropoda; class Arachnida; order Scorpiones; family Buthidae; genus Olivierus; species Olivierus martensii. The sequence continues at coordinate 19,021 of AYEL01027898.1, read as the reverse complement.
TAGATTTATTTTTTTCCTTACTTTCTTCCACGAAATTTTTGTTTGATGCGGTTACTACTACTACTACATACTTCTTGGATTTAAAAATAAAAGAATCCAATCGAAGCAAAAGCTGTGAAGTTCGACGAACTATAAAAAGTTTTGATGAACCGTCTTTTTCAATATCGAATCCTAAAATTTTTAACAAATTCTGAAAATCCGGATCAATGTCGTAAAAGAATTTACGCTTCTAGAAAAGACGTTTCGTATGTCGGAAAGGTATACTTCATTAACATAAATAATAAACGAAAAAATTTCGGGGAGGGTTCAAATTTTAGTTTACGACTAAATACAAGTCTCCGATAGAGAACTTAAAGAGAAGTTTTCTGAAATAGAAATAAATAAATAAATATTAGCACAATTTAATATTAATTTCAGCATAATTTGATTACTGTTTCGGTTTAAAGTTCTTATATAAAAAAAATATATTATAAATCTCAGAAAACTTTTTCCATTTTTTAAGAGATATCTAACTGTTAGACCACAAAATTTCATGACTATATTTAATAGGATTAGTCATATCTACTTATTCCGAAGAATGTGACATAAAGAAATGATATACACTGTATATATTAAATTTCATCGCCATTTTTCTTAATAAAAGGAACCATAAATGCTAAACGGAAAAAGTTCTCGAATTAATACTTTAAAATTAAAATTATAAAACATGACAGAGCATAACTTGAGACAAATATACTAACGGAATTATGTTTTTTTTTTCCCCATTACAGATTTGGTAGAGATCCAAATGGGCACAGTAACATTAAAATAAAAATAAAATATTTATACTTAAAACTTATACATTATAATTATCACCTTGATATATTATTATTTTCCACACTTTTCTATATATATTTTAAAGTTTTCGTTTCTCTTTTATCTATAACTTATCTTCTAAGAAATTCAATAATTTTTATCGATAAAAATCTTTTTTCGGGAGTATTTTTCTCAGTTTTTTTTTATTGAATCTTTGTTGATCTTCTTCGATATCTACATTTTATTTGATGCGGATCATTTACACGGGATTTAGTGTAATTTTTAGGGAGTCTTATTTCTTTTTAACTATTATTACTTCAGTGTTACCGACTTTTAATTATCCTATCATGGACTCCATAAAAAAAAGATAAATCAGTCATTATGTACAACCCATAAATTATAGATTATTTTTTCACAAGTCTTTCTTGTCGTATTCATAACTCTTTAAGAATTTAATTACCAGATTTGCTTGCGTATGGCTTTAATCTAACAGTGATTCCGTGGTACTTCCGTATTTACATGAAACTCCTTTACCTTATCAATTATATCACATCTTCTATAGTTGCATTAAAATATACTTCATCGATCTATCAAACTTTTGCATCACATATTCAGTTTATAGCTAGAAAACAAGCATCATTCACACACACAAACCGACATATTTCATCTATAATTCCTCTTAAATAATTTGTTCCATTTTATAAGTAACTTAAATAAATTATAAAATCTCTATAAATAAATTTCGTGAGACGAAAAACAGTAAACAAGTGAAAAAAAAAACAAGAAAAATGGTAAAAACCGAGTATGCAAAACTCATATCTGAGTATAACATGTCAAGGTATATATGGATTTATGAAAAAAAGAGGCAGAAAAAGTAAGAATAAAATAGCTGTAGTGGAAATAAAAGCATTAAATTCAACCTGCAAAACAAAATCTAATGCTGTACTACTGTAGTAGTATAGTATGTTTTATTCTATATGCATTGCAGTGAAGAATGTTTGTTAAAAACTATCATCTATGTTACAAAATTTATAAATTGGATTGAGTTTACTAATTTACTATTATATATATATATATATATACAGTATTTGTTATTTTTTTGTTATTTTGTTTATGTAAGAAACAATAAACAAATGCAACAACTTTTGTAAACAGGTACATAAACATGAGAAATCAAAAACATTTTTCATTGTAGCACATACATTTTTCATTGGATTCTTGCTTCGTGAATTAAATTTTGTGTTTTTATTATGCACTACAATTTCCAAACTGCTACTTTCCTTCTACTGGGTTTGGTTTTCAAAAATAATAAAATCGTTATGTGGAACGGTGAAGTCAACATTGCTTTAAATAATATATTAACATGGAAGATCATTCGTATTTTAACATATTCAGAATTATGATTTTTCTTTCATGATCTTTTCTATTACTAGAAACGAACTTTTTTTGACTTGTCTATATAAATTAAATAAGCATAAGAAATGTGGATACTTTTATATCGTTACCATAAATAGGAACAAAGTGAATAAAAACTTTTCGCATTGTACAAATGCGAATAGAAACTCTATTTTCAAGATAATGGATAAGAAAATAACGTGATCCGATAGATTTTTTTTTCAGAAAAAGTCGAATTTTTTTTCGAAATTAAAAGAAAAATTATAAAAATAAATGCTCAATAGTGTAGTTAAAGTGAGTAGGCGAGGGCATTTTCCTTCAGGCGCTAAATTAGTTGCCAAAAGTTATTATGTTTAACTTTTTTATGATTATTTTCTATTTTTGTAGTAAGCTTATATACCAAACATTCCCTGTGGACGAAAGGTAGAATTCATCCACGATCTGACTAACCTGTCATAAAAGGCAACAAAAATGTTCATCTCTCTTTCCTCTAGCGGCCTACCACATTTTTTTTTCTTTTTTTTTTTTTGATAGGTCCTTTTAACTTTTTCTCTTGTCGTCCTATATTCTTCGAGCTTCCTCCTTTGTTCTTCTGGTAACTAAATCTCCGAATATACTTCGCCATCCCTTACAAAAAAATAAATAAATTCCAAACATTCCATTATGAAAAGATTTCATGCATATGTTTTATATCAGCGATCCGCAATCTTTTCATTCCTGCGGCACATCTTTACTATGGGTTCCAATTTCAACTTGTATGTACGAAAAATAAATATAGTATGAAATTATACTCTGTTTACAGCCTTCTCTTTACTAAAAATATTGCATTCATCATTGCTCGAATAAATATTATACTTTTCACATAGAAATTTATTAAAAATCTATAAGTGTGGGTAGATTTGTTAGGCGGATAAGCGTCAGCTTTCAGTTCGAATGCTGATCCTATTTTTCAGAAAATTTTCTTAAAAAGACTAAATACAGTTTGCCGAGTACTGATTGAACAAACATTCGTGTCAAGAGTTGGAATGGCTCTCTCACATAATAATCAGCAGTACGAATGCTGTTAATGTTTATAAATTAAACAACATGAATAGTAAAACGATGTAAAATCGTTACATATCGCCTATCTGGAAAAATACTCATCATGCTGTCAAAAGAGGAAGAGAATCAAGCGTGAAAAAATTCGCTGTATTAATGATATATATTAATACAATTTTAAATAGCATAATAATTTTATTTATTTAAACATTCCTAATTAAATAAGGTTTAATTTTAATGGATACATTCTTTTATATCCAGGCCCGAGTCTCATTTTCCAAAAATGATGATACTATCGCGTATTGGCCATACCATAATGAGTTCCTAACTGGTCCGCCATTACCTATCCTTGTGCAGATTTGGCGGCATAAAATCAAAAATCAAATAATTATATATATTCATATTTGCACATAAATCATATAGAATGTTAGTATGCAATTTCGTTCATGGAGTTAAAGTGGAGTGGAATGTATGAGTCAACTGATGTGTTAGTTGTGGTTAAAAATTTTTTTTAGTTTAAAATAAATTTATAACTATAAATGATGTATATAAAATAATTTTTAGTGCTTGACAGCACATTTGGCAATGCATTTTGGCACACTTGTTGCGAGTACTGCTTTATAGGGTCCCAATGATGCAATTGAAGTTCATCCAAATCAGATAATATTAACGCCAGAGTAATGAAATAAAAAAGTTTTCAATTAGTCCTTTTTTAGTTTTATATACTTAATTGATTTACTGTAAGGATATCAAGAATATTATCGGCATTCTCTAATACTGATTCTTAAATGTGAAATTCTACTGTTTCACATCAAACCACTGTTTGATTATGAACAATTTCTTCCTACTTCAAGTTTCCAGTCAGAATTTTTCGGTTTTACATTTTTATCGGCCCAGATATCAGAATTGAGACTTTAGTTTTTTTTTTCTCAAAGAAAAGTCCAGAGATCCAATTCCTCGACTTTACGAGTGTCAACCTCCCACTTCATCGATCCTCCATTCTTTCCATCCCGGTTGATCTATCAGGAATCTAGCCAACCAGTTTAAGGAAGTTCCGTTGATCTAGCGATAAATCCTACTGTGCAGTATTAAAATTGAATACTACCCGCCAAACTAAACATTTTTCACATTTATTCAAGAATCTTTTATGTCTCAAAATTTATTTGTGCCACTTTTTCGATAATCTCATTTTATAGAATACTGCATTCCATATTTATATAAATAAATTAAATATAATACTGTTTGAATTACTCATTCACATAACGAAACACACTTTAAGATATTTTAAATAATATAATTTTCAATATTATTTGCAACATTTTCTTTAAAAATGTTGTTTAAATGTTAATGTTTAACTAATAATTACTGTAATCAAAAACATCTCTAACTGTACAGTATGGATACAATTCATTTTTAACATATACACTGTACATCTACTATATTATAGATTTATACTAAACAATATGATGCAATATATTGATATTTTATATGCAATACCATAAAAAAATGAATTTATTATAGGTTACTAATTGAAAACCACTTATACTTAATTATACAGTAATACCCCGACTTACGCGAACTCTGAGTTACACGGTTCTCGATTTTTTTTTCGTTTAGCAACACTACTGCACGCTATCTTGCTGTGATACGCACAGTGCCGGATTAAGCTAGTGCGGAGTGTGTAGCATATGTTAAGAAAGGGGTAGCATATGTTATATTAAAAATAAAACAATAAAACAACGCAAATATATTTGAACACAAACATTTTTAATTTGCATAGTAATTATCATTATCAAAAATAACAACACAGTCAACATTAAATATTAATTTTTCTACATTTAGTATAAGGAAATTTGTTGATGATATCGGATGTATCCATTTCACGCAGATGTTTATGTATCACACTAAGTCACCTTCTTATGCTCTTTCTCTCACAGTTTCGTGATGCCAAATGAAAAGGCGCTAAATATGGCATAAATCACAAGTTCATTGGTTTAACGCTCGTATTAGATGACCAAAAATTATGTATATATTAATTGGCGCGGGGCCCATAGTATATGCTACTTTTGCTACTATGTTAATCCGGCAGTGGATGCGCATTGCACGCTTTTCGCGCGAACTCTATGTGCACGATTTCGATTGAAAGTTCGATGAAAGTTAAGATCAGGGACGGACTGGCCATAAGGACGTTATTCGAAAGGATATTAAGATATAAAAATAAAATAAAGACTAGAAGTATTTCAAAAAAATTAAAAAGAATTATTTAATTTTTTTGAAATACTCCTGTCCTTATTTTTTCCCCCTATACTTATCCGTGTGGCGAATAATCCTAATACCAAGTCTAACTAGTGGGCCGCTGTCAGGATAATGCCAGAACCGAAAATATGTCCTAGTCCGCCCCTGTTAAGATTTGTTTTGTTTATACGTTTTCTAAATCCTTAAAAAAACAAGCCATCCAAACGAAGTAAATCTGATTCTCCTGCACCTAGTAAGAAAAGGATTACGATATTTTCTGTATAAGTTAACATTATCAAGGATTTTGATAACAGAATGAAAATTTGTAAATTGGCAAAGAAGTTTGAGCTATCGGAATCCACAGTAAGGACAACCATAAAAGATAATGAAAGAATTCTGGATACGGGTGAAAAATGCTCAATTCTTGAACTCAAGCATAATTCGTAAACGTCATAGTCTGCATTATTACTGAGATGGAAAAAATGCTGAAATTATGGTGTAATAATTAAGTAAAAGTGAATAATTTTTACGTAACTCATTTTTTTAATATTTTGTATTAATATATAATATTTATAAAGAACTGCAATTTTATTAAATATTTTCTTCTAAACTAGTAATTTTGTATTAATATGTATAAAGAACTACAATTTTATTAAATATTTTTCTTCTAAACTAGTGCTTTTTAGTCCTTGGTCCCAATTAAACCAAATTTATATGTATTTATATGCAAAATTGTACCCCAATTTACCCGATTTTCCTCGGTCTCACCTATCGCGTGACTTCGGAGTATCACTGTATTATATTTCCCTCAATAACCAACTTCGTATACGTGAAAAAGTATATTTGAACCAATATTCTCAAACAATTCACATCTATGAGTATTTTACTATATCTATACAGCTTGCGTTTTATATTTTGAGAGTTTATAAGTATAAAAAAAATTCTTGTACAGCAATATGAACACTTAAGAATATTTCAATAATTATGCGTAGTTCTTCTACTGTACTGTAACACAGCAATACTTTTTATTTCTTTGCTGAAAAATACTAGAACTGTCTAAAACCATAAAAATTTTATATTACCTAGTTTTCCGACGATAACGCGCAACGTAAAATTTCCATTTTTTAATAAATGCGACGATAATTTATAGATAACGCGCTACTTCATATTTTTTTCTTTCGTGTAACGCGTAATGTTATTTTTATGCATTTTTATATAGATAACGAGACGTATCTTTTAGTAAATGCAGTACTATCTAGTAGCTATCTTGTTAGATATATTCTAAAATTCATATTTGTTCCTTCAAAGAAATTTTATTAGACTTCCTAAATCAGCATTATAACAAACTTTTAAGTGTCTAGGAATTTCTGTTCTACCAAACTATAAAATTATTCTATGTTTAATATCATACACATTTAATATAATAATATATATTTTTTGAAATAAAATTCAGCAAGTGGACATTTTGATACAGATTTGTTCAAAGATGTATAACAGTACAGCAATCACCAACATCCATACATATTTAATACAAGATCTCATTTGTGCATATAGTGTAATTAGACCTTAATGAACTGTTATTTTGAATGATGTAAATAATTTTATTTGTACATAATATGCTCTAGTATCTTTTACATTTAATTAATAAGCAACAGAATACTGAATAAATATATTTTTAAACCAAAAATCATATTGGCCAGTACTCATTAAGATATTCAACTGACAAAAAATGTCTTTGCTAAATCGATGTTCAATATAGTTTTTTTTTCTGTAGTATTCACTTTCCTAACCAGAAGAGACTCTTAAATTTCAAATAAGACCTTATATATCATATTACATCAGATTGATGCATGGCAATAGACTACTGCAACTTAAACTGGTGATTATTTTTATTTATTTTATCATTCAGCATGTGTTATTGGGTGATTTGACTTGGTTATGTGAATCCCATCATTCATTATTTTAATGAGCTTATAATCAGTTCTGAGGTCTCTCATCATTTTACAGATTGATGGGCAAAGCACTTTCAAACTCTCAAGTGGATAATTCTTTTTTAAATTTTAATAAGATAAATATCAACATGTAAATTAATTCATTAGTTTATTCTTGCATAAATAAAAATAAATTAATTTTAAAATATCAAAGTTTTCTCTTTACATAAAAAAAGTTAAATAATGTATAAAGTCTTTAGATATATTTTAAATATTCAACAATCAATAAATTTAAATATGCGGTGAGTAAAAATTGAAACTATGCAATTACTAAAAACAAATTATCAAATGATTTACATATATATTTTTAATAGAAATCGTGTAATAACTTTAATTTTCTTTTTAAATGTAATTTGTTTACTTCATTAGGAATCCCTGTTGTACCATTAGTATCAGAAGTCAATTAATTAATTAAAAAATAAAATTATTGTTATTAAATTAAAGAAAATATAATTGAGAGAAAGTATTAGCAATACTGTATTCGATTTAAAACAGAATTTTTTGATTTTCTTTCTCTGGTTATTAAAATCTGGAAAATGATTTAATCTGTTTAATGCAGATAAACATTAGAATATACTGTAATGAATATTGGACATAATAAAACAAGAATACTTATATATTTCGCCATTGTTTAGTCAATGATTGCAGATTAAAAAGGAAAAAAAAAAAAAAAAAAAAAAAAAAAAAAAAAAAAAAAAAAAAGATTAAAAAAAAAAAAAAAAAAAAAAACTAAAGTTAATTAATAAGAAGAATCATTAGTACAAAGTTACAAATTTGGCTGAAAAATAAAACACAGTCCTGACAAAATTAATTAATTATCATAATTAAATGAAGGAAATGATTCATAAAGTTTAAACATATTTCATTTAAAACAGTTTTTTCCCATGAATTATTTTTTTAATTGATAATCTCATTTCGTTATAACAGTAATATCAAATAATAAAAAAAGAAGATTAATGAAATATAACACAATATTTTGTTGAATAATAAGGATATTCATTACTGTATTGATTAGATCAATGAAATATCTGTTAAAAATAATTTCCAGTTTTTTTCCTGTCTACATTAATAAATTTAAGATTCTAGAATAGAAAAAACAAATTATTTTTTCAGTAACCAAATTGATTTGTTTTTCCCTACATGTTTATTAATTATTCAGTTCTAATTAATTTATCAATTAAACAGTAAAATATGCTTCAGTATATAAAAGGAATTTACTTCATTAAATTAAATTTACTTCTCTATCAGATTTATTTCTGATAAAATTAAAGAAGGTATAGTTAATTTAAGATTATATATTTAATTTGTGTTCTGATATTATCTAAACTAATATCTTTTAAATATTTTATAAATTGTTACAATAAAGAATAAGAATATTTTATTATTTTTGTTTTTCATTAAGAAAAGACATACCGGTAATTAAAAATTTATTCTAGTTATTTCCTATCGATAGTTTCAAATGATAACAAAAGAAGCAATTCAGCAGTAATTTAAATTTTTAGAATTTATATATGTATATTATATATAGCTATTCAGTCACACTTATGTGCAGTTCCTATTGCGAATGTTACAGTCAAGATTGACAGTAGCTGCACGAGCTCACAGCATTAATACTATCAATTCTTTAATTAGGATGGGAAATGAACCAGCAAAGTAGATGATTGTACATATTTAATGTACAAGTTGAGTCATAAGTAAAGCAAAGAGATAATCAAAAGATCTTTGCTACAACATGTTCTCATTTTTCTCCTCCTCCTTTTTTGATACTTAAATGATTTTTTTATGTAAGGCATTAAAATGCAATTGTTAAATAAAGTTTTAATCTTGATTTGTAAGCAATGCAAACTTACAATTATTGTATAAAAATATTGTGAAAACAAATTTAAAAAAAAACTCAATTTTCTATCATCTAGCAATAAAGTTCTACACATGGTTTGAAATTTGAAATGCATTTATCAATTTGAACATAGTACCTATCAAGCAACAATGTAAGTTCTCATATCTTCTAGAGTCACTTGTTATAGTTATTTTTCAAAGGCAAAATAAATCAAATATAGTGAAAAATGATAGAAAACATTTTTTATTTTCTTTCAATGTAGTGTTCATCATTATAAATCAGATAATTTGAACAATAAAATGATGGAAAATTCTTGTTTTTCCTGATATATAACTCAATATATTTAAAGAAATTTCAGATACGAATCTAATTTTTATTTTGTCTTAATGAAATTAATTCATGAAAGAATAAATTTTAATATATTTGTAAACAGCTTGTTTATTTACTTTATATAGAATTTAATTTTTAAAAATATGATATTAATTTATTTTATTTTATAAATTTAATCGCATTATATTTGCATAGTATTTTATTTATGTCTTCCAACTCTTATCAAAAATACCTAAATATAAAGGTAAGTATAATTTTATTTATCTACAAGTAATTACTTTGTACAAATATAAATTATCTTCATAAAATAAAAATATCTTTTGCTTAAAATCTTATTAATAAATTAAATAATTGCTCTAATTGCTTAAAAATATCTTTTGCTTATATCTTATTAATTTAATTAATAATTTCTTTCTTATTGATAAATAAATATAAATTTAATTATTCTTTTTAATCTCAGAAAATATCGAATATATTTTAGTTTGATTCAAATTCATTATCGATTGTGAAGGCAAATAGGCAATTATAAATGAACTATGAGGAAACAAAAAGAAAATTATGGTTTGTGATTTATCTGATGGTAGCCAGATATGATATTTCATTAAATTTGAAAGATATAAAATATTGTTAATCTTATTACTGTACTACAATTTATATGCAACTCACACAAATAACATAATTTATTAAACTATAATTTACTTGAAACAGAAGTGATAGAAAATAATAATAATAATAATAATCATACAGATATAAAATCAAGCAACTCTTATAATAATAATAAAAATCAAAAGATTTGTAAATATTTTATATATTATAAATTATTATGTAAGTTTGAAAGGTCTTTAAAAATATCATAATTCTTCTTATTCAATACAGATTATAAATATTTTAATGATTTTAGTATCATGTATTAGTATTGTTCAATACAGATTATAAATATTTTAATGATTTTAGTAGTATATATGTATTTAAGGAAATCATGATTTATTTATTTTAATTCAATTTATTTTTATATTTGTATTGAAATACATCTTGAAAAATATCTATTTGTATTATAGTTAAACAACAAAGGAATATTACCCCCTTAAATAAAATATAATACTGCATAGATAAGTGCATATTTTCATAATAAATAATATATGAATCATATCAAACTTTAATTTATATAATAAATAATTTTTCTTATCAATATTTTTATATAAGTTACTCGTGATCTAGAAGTTTGCCTAGATAACTCTGCATAACATAGATATCTATAAATTAATTTTGTATTATGTACTTTGAAAAAAATTAAATTAATAGAGAATATGTTGTCAAAGTAAATTGCAATAGTTACTTCAATTACATATACAAAGATATATTTAGAATATATACATAATGAAAATGCACAATGTGAAAGTTTCTTTCAGTTATGACATAACTTGCCTGGAGAACAGAATAAGAAAACAAAAAAATAGATGCAGTCTGCAAAGAGATGCAGAAAACATCTTTTCTCTGATGAACTGCTATTGAATGAGTGATAAAGTATTTATTATGCTTATAAAAAAAATCACCAAGGAAAAAATTTTGATTACTTTGAAAGAAAACCAACTAAACAATAATAAATTTACTTATGTTTATGAATTTATTCATGTTACATATTTGCATCTATATGTTTAAATATAATACATTATTTATTTTTTAACTTTTATAAACCACTTATTTTAATAGGAAAAATTTGGATATTTTTGAATATCCATGAGAAGCCAATATTACAAATGGAATGTTAGATAAAGTGTCTTAAAATAGTTTCATATTTTTACATTATTCCTTTCCAAATAATAAAATATTCTAATTTATTCCATATATTTTTATTGAATTTTTTTTTAATTTTTTGTGTTTAAATATTCAACAATATTATATAATTAAATTATAGAAAATTTTTTTTTGCATTTTTTAGTCTTATTTAAATTTTTTTTCTTGTATTTTAAACTGTTCTACCTGAATTTAACTTGTTTTAAGACTAGACAAGCAAAGAATTATCAAATTTTATACTGTATTTATACCAAAATTCGATATAAATGTTAATCACATTAGAAATTTGAACTTGATTGTACAATTTCTATTAAAATTATACCGATCAAATTTAGACAAAACGACTGTTAAAATGCTTTCAATGTGAACTGAAAAGATTAATTAAACTCGCATTTGACCCGCATATAAAATTTGAGCTTAATCGGACATCTCTCTTTAACAACGTTATCGATCCGCAATAGTACAAACAAACGGTCGTTTCTGCAGTAATAACTACTGTATTTTCAGTAATTTTGAAGAAGACTTCATTCGATGTACCAACTGGATCGATTCTAGAGAGATCTTATACTAGAAACGATTACAAAGGTCTAACATAGTTCATATTTTAAGAAAAGACCATCTGGCGAACTATTAAAAGTGTTCAGTTCTGTTTCCTACATTTCAGATCACATGATCGATTATTTTAAAGTCTAATTTTCCTAACAGATATTCAAATGAGCTCATATTTTATACTTGCTTCAAATATGGCCAAATTAAGATTTTCCGGATACCGCGAACTATATTTTAACGTTATATTCCAATAATTTCTATCGGCTTAAATAGTAATATCTGTACTCGTGGGCATCGTAATTTCGTAAAAGATGATAATACAGTCAAATTTTATATCGATTAGACTTAATCTTAAAATAAAAATAGCGTGTTATATGCAGAAAAATGAAAACAACACGTGAAGAATATCAGGATCGGATTTATACGAATTTCGTCTACGAATTTTTTTAGTAAAATATGAAGCCTCTTATAATATTGGGTCCTAAACTACTTTATGCATAAATCTTGCTCACTGATATGTGAATGTTTAAATGCATAAAAATGTAAACAAACATTCGTATTTTGAATAATTATGTATTCTTCACAGTAAAACGTCGTTATGCCGGATTAGCAATATTCCGGATAACAGGAGTCACCACTGTGCAAAAAATAAATGTTTCTTTTAATAAATAAAACCTTGTTTGTTTATATTTAAAATGATGTTTTTATTATTAACAAACAAGATTTTATTTATTAAAAAAAGTACAGGTACAGTATTATACATATAGACTCATATTTTGAAATACATAAAAATACTGTGTGTATCATAAGTGGTAAACACAGTATCATAAATGGTACACTTATCTTTACTGTATATCAATATACACAACATCTTTACTCTATTTATACGAGGGGCAGTCAAAAAGTTCCCGGAATTTTGTTGTAACTATTTATTACCACAATATAGGAACACATTTACTTAATCGCCTTCAAAATAGACTCCTTCAGCACACACACTTGTTCCACCGCTCCTGCCATTGCTGGAAACAACGATGAAAGTCCTGTTTTGGTATCTTCCGAAGTTCAGCCGTCGCGTTGGTTTTGATGTCTTCTACGGTGGCAAAACGGTTACCTTTGAGGCCCTTTTTGATCTTGGGGAAGAGCCAGAAATCCGCTGGTGCTAAATCCGGTGAGTAGGGAGGCTGGTAGAGGAGTGGAATGTTCGTTTCTGCGAGCCATGTCCGCACAACAAGCGATGTGTGGGAGGGAGCATTGTCGTGATGCGAATTTGTACAAGCTGGACAAACTGTTAACGGGCCTTTCTACGTGCAGGTTTTGAAACAACTGAGGGAGGCAATCCGAAGAAAACGTCCCGCGAAATGGCGAGGAGGATGGACACTGCATCACGACAATGCTCCCTCCCACACATCGCTTGTTGTGCGGACATGGCTCGCAGAAACGAACATTCCATTCCTCTATCAGCCTCCCTACTCACCGGATTTAGCACCAGCGGATTTTTGGCTCTTCCCCAAGATCAAATAGGGCCTCAAAGGTAACCGTTTTGCCACCGTAGAAGACATCAAAACCAACGCGACGGCTGAACTTCGGAAGATACCAAAACAGGACTTTCATCATTGTTTCCAGCAATGGCAGGAGCGGTGGAACAAGTGTGTGTGTGCTGAAGGAGTCTATTTTGAAGGTGATTAAGTAAATGTGTACCTATATTGTGGTAATAAATAGTTACAACGAAATTCCGGGAACTTTTTGACTGCCCCTCGTATTAATGTATATATAGCATGTTTATATTAATATACAGTATATTACTGTGGTGCATACAATATCTTTACTATATGTATATTGATGTATACATACACATATATTGTATTACTCTATGTACATAAACTGAAATAAACTACATATACTGTTTGTATCTGTACTTTACTTCAATACCTTTTCGGATATTTAAAGCGATTTCCCGGATTAATGACAGTATTTTAATTTGTAGAGTACAATTTATGCTATAAATAACAAGGTTTACTATAAAATTACATTTGTAAATTTAAAAAAAAAGAATACAATAACAGGGCATTAAATTAAACCTTATATTAGGTTTATTTTAATTAATTTCTGATTAAATTAACTGGATATTAATTAAATTAATTAACTTTACATTCTAAAATTTATCGGATCTAACACACAAAATGAAAATTTATTTATAAAGTTTAATCGCGTATATAATAGGATCAAATTCGAACAGAATATTTTCCAATCATTTACTTTATATGTTTATAAACAAACTTAAATCAATAGAAATGACAAAAATAAATTTTAAACATGTTAACATAAAAATAAAGATTCTATCGATATGTTGAAACCAAAGCAGAGTTATTTTAAATATTCTCGAAATAAAAATATGCAGGCCATCATAAGTTTGAGAGGAATACACTGATTGCCATTATAATTAATTGATCTTACTTTATAATATGTCGTTTGTTCTGAAGGAAGAAAAATTCTTAAAAGGTCAAAAAAGGTTTCTACAGCAATAAAGCCTATTTAGTGCATATTAAAATTTAATATCGGCCTTCTAGGATTTCTTTCCTGTCGTACAAAATAATTACAGTTCAGATGACACTGCTATATTTCATATTTTGATCTACAGTACTTAAAAAGATGGCTTCTGTAGTTTGATCTCCAATATTTAAAGATGGTTTCTGTAGTTTGATCTCCAATATTTAAAGATGGCTTCTGTAGTTTGATCTCCAATATTTAAAGATGGTTTCTGTAGTTTGATCTCCAGTACTTAAAGATGGCTTTTGTAGTTTGATAGTTAAAATTTATTAGTTTACTAATTATTTTTTTTTAGATTACCTGGTTAGATTAGTTGCTTAACTAACTACTAGTTAGAAAGTAACTAATCTAACTAATAGTTAGTTAACTACTAATTAGATTACTAACCTAATTTGCCTAGAGTTACTTTATTTGGTTAATTAACTACTAGTTAACCAGGTATCTAAATAGTAGTTAGTTAACTGCTAGTTAGATTAGTTGCTTTCTGCAACAAATTTATTAAAAAATAAATAAAAAAATAGTAAGTTTATTTGTTCGTTAGAAGAAAAACTTTGAGTACAAATTTGTATATTTAATAAGTAAGGAATTCCTGATTAAAATATTGAATATTTTTATGTAATACAATATGCTGGTGATACCAAATGATATTTTAAGCTATGGCTAGACGGAATTAACAAAAATCAATATTTACTTAACAGCAATCTGATGATTTATCGTGGTTAAAGTAAGTAAATAATATTCATCAAATAAGCGCAAGATAGTCTGTAATTTGGAAGAAAAAATAACTGGCACAGCATGTAATCTGACTTATCTTTACTTTTCCGCTTTATCGCTATTAATAGTTTATTACTTTTTTGCTTCTGCTGTCTTAATACCCATTTTTTCCCCCTTTGCTTTATCTCTATTAATATTTTTTTTTTTTTTCGAGAACGAAAACGAAATCATTAATTTTTAAATGTTTACAGAATAATTATAATTAAATCCCGCATGTAACAAAAGACGTATGTAATGAATGTAAAAATCATTCGACGAAGAAATTATACGATTTTAATGAAGCAATAAAACGAAGTTAAAATAACGATAATGCGATTATGGCTACTAAGACGACTGATTTATGATTTATTTCTATTGATTTGTGGTATTAATATCTTTTCGAGTTGATACGAACCAAAGAAATAAAAAAAAGACCTTCAACGCGGAAGAAGAAATCCATTTAAGTTTCACAAAATTATTGAAAATCCCCAACGGCGATGAAACATTTATATCAATATTTCGATCTATTTTCGTGGTATAGAAACGTGGATCTGTTTTTTTAATCGAAGATGCAAAAAAATAACATCGGGTTACGGAGTACAGTTGATTAACTTTCTTAATAACTATGGTACAGAATACAAAATCGCCATGTAGTAAAATAACGTAATTTAAAACACAAGTTTATCCTTTATTGCTCCCTACAAATGATTCTTGCGTAATACCTGGCGTAGATGTGATAGAACTACAATCATACCTCACTTTACGTCATTAATTCATTCCAAGATTCATTCATTCCAATGGAATTTCATTCCATTGGAATGAATTAATGACGTAAGTCGAATAAACTCTTTAAAAAACGACCTAGACCACCTATAAATAACCTGTACGGCCGTAATAACATTTTAAAGCTTCTAACTAATTCTATAAATTATTTTTCATATTTTAATTAATTATATTTTATATTATATTTTAATAATTTTAATATTTTAATTAATTGAGAGATCCAGTCTTTAGTAGACTTATTTTTTCCTATTAAGAAAAAAACCGACGTAAGTCGAGGTATGACTGTACATTGATTCTCACACACACGTATCGCACAGATCCTGAAAAGAGAATGGTTTGTTATAATTTATTCATTTTTATGTGAACAACATATTCTTGTACGCAACGTAGAAAGTTGAACAATACTGAACTTCGACGAAAAGACGCAGCGTCTAGCAATACACAGGAAGTGACCTCAGCAGCATCAGCTACACCGACGATTTACATCGCGTTTTACGTCTGAGAGATCCAGTCTTTAATAGACTTATTTTTTCCTATTAAGAAAAAAACCGACGTAAGTCGAGGTATGACTGTACATTGATTCTCACACACACGTATCGCACAGATCCTGAAAAGAGAATGGTTTGTTATATTCCAAACCATTCTCTTTTCAGGTGACACTATTTATAAAAATTATTTATAATTTATAAAATCAATTTGAAGTTCAACAATGCTGATAAGTTCAATAAAATCGTGTAAATGGATCTAAAGCAACTAGAACCGAATGATACCCGAGTTGTCGAAGTGGCGCATCATTTTATGTTGACAAGTTGTTCGTTTTATGAATATTGATACGTCCTAAATCATTTTAGCTGCGTTATAAACCGAGAGGTATTAGTTTTCGCATCTCTGACATATAGTGCTTTTATTTCATTTAGTAGTGTCACACGAACATCGAGTCGATAATGAGCATTGTTACTCATCGCTATCGAATTTCGTTCGACTTTTCAGTTGCTTTTGAATCCATTTTCTGTCCATGTTCTCTTGGATTCCGATATAAAGAAAGAAAGATTCACTTGAAAAATGTCCTATTTAAACAGTTTCGAGATTGGAACTTCAAATGTTCCTGCAGTATTGATATCATTTTGAGATTTATAGCATGTAAACTTGTTAAGAACTCCTCTCCGGCGTAATATATTGCACCAATTTTACCTCGATTTAATATAGGCAATTATACTGCAACAAAGTATCCTCTGTATGGTATAACATGCGGTTGGAAAATGCTAATGGCATCGTTCTGGTTGTGTAGTAAAGTTTCTATCATTTGATGTCAAAAAAAAAGATAGATTCGATTCTGGTTGGATTTGAATCCAATTTTATTCTTGCCGTTTATTTACTGTCGTACTTTCAAAGAGAAGAAGGAAAAAAAAAAAAAGTTTCTTTTTGCTCTACTTCCCTTCCATTATATTTTATATTTTAGCAAATATTTTTTAACTTATTAAATCGTTGAATTTTTTAATTATTTGAGAAATTATTTATGTTTGTACACTAAATATTTATGAAAAATTAAAAAGTTGGGGATATCTTTTTTTTATATTTTATAATTTTTAAAACGAATAATCTGTCTTGTGAAAAAAAATAGTAAAAGATGGGATTTTTACGAGATCAAATTCTGATATAATTGTTGGGTTTTCGTCAAATATTTGAGTCGAATCAGAACCTGTCCACTGAAGTTATCGTGTTCGACTAAACAGCCCAACGGCCGAACCAAATATTGCTATAGAGCTTTTAACGTGAGCAGGAAAAATAATTGGACCATAATTGACTCACCTACAAAATCTAAACTCGATCGGACGTTTCTTACCAAAGTTATCGATCCAAGGGTCAATAAACGAACGGTAGCTTGGATCTAACAAATTTCAATAGGCCAAATACGAAGATTACCTTTAGATTCGATCGAAACTTCTCTTATTTTTGAAAAAAAAAAATTATTATGCTATAAATCATATGTCTGAAGGATTACATATTTAGCTAAAGTGCTTCTTGCAATATCCATTTGGAAACTATTAAAGGCATTGCCGCATAATTATATGATGATAATTTATGAATCAATCAATCTATAGAAAATTACAACAATTTAATACAACAGAATGATTGATATAAAAAATATTATTATGCAGAATTAATTAAGACAATTCTGAATAAAATCGGTACGACTTTTTGACAATTCAATGGATCCTGAAGAGTTTCTTCCATTATAGTTCTTTCCCGTGAATTTTTATTAGAATGTAACAGTTTTAAAAAATTTATTCCTGTCATAATGCATATAATGTTTATAAAATGAATGCCATCATATTTTCAAACAAGATGGCGGGCGATCAAATAAAAATATCTCATTCGAAAATTGCTTTAAAAAACTATCATTAGGCACAAGACATTTCCCTGTACGAAGAAAACGAATCATGGTTCATAACAAAATAAATAAGAAAAATTTATTGAATTTTAAGGAAATAAGTAATTGGATATTCTTTTTAAAATAAAAAAAAAATCATAATATTAGTTTATAGAATTTCTTTCGTCAATCAAAAATATATTTTTTGGCTTGGATAATGTAGAATGTCTTTATAAATATGAGAAAACTAGCAGATTATTTGAGCTTGATGAATGGAAAAACATCATATTGAGATATACTAAATCCTTTTATATTCTTGGTTTAGAAACACAGGATTGCTACAGTGTGTTAGGGTCCTACTATCAGAAATGAAATGATATTTTACATGCGCTACATAGACGATATTTTTGTACTTTGGAAAAGCCAAAGCTCTTCAGCTGATGTAATGGATCATTTCATGAAGCCGCAATATGGCCTTAAGCTCAAACTAACAATGGAGGACAATAAATCAATAAACTATCTTGATATTAAAATTATAGCTAACGGTGGGCACCTAGATACCACTGTTTTTATTAAGCCTTCATGTACGCCTGTCATGATCCC
>AYEL01027897.1:0-12503 GCA_000484575.1 Olivierus martensii | reverse complement strand
TCATAACATACTGGCATAAAAACATTTCAATCCATCTGATTATTACCATTAACACTCTCCAATAATCTAGAATAATGTGGCATTCCAACCTCAGGCTACATATACCTTTGCAATTGCCCAACTCTATTTTTATATTCTTCGTACTCCCATGCCGTACTAACCTTCACGGGATCATTGTAGTTATTATATTCATCTCTTTCGCTTTTCTAGAAAAAATTTCTAACAATTCCGTGACCCTTATTTTCTGAGGATCATCTAGTACCTTAATCAGTTTGGTGTCATCCCACTTGCAGTTGCGTCATAGCTTATCAATCTTTGTGCAAGGGCCGTACTCATTTTTCTATTTTCCAAATTGGAACCTATATACACTTCTTCATTCCTAGTATTAGTTCAGAATAGGTATCTCATATACACCAGGTAAGTTGATGAGGTTCCTCTTAGTTTTATCATTTCTAACCATATTAAATACCGTATTTGTTCTAAGGTTAAGTGGCATATAAAAATGGCAGCATTTAGATTTCTTTTATATAGAATTGGTACGCACTGCAACCTGGGAAAGTGCACAAGAGGAGTTAAAGTGGATTTTACAGCAAGCAGAAAAGCATGGGTATCATAGTAATAGTATATTGAAGCTATGGAGGAGGATGGAAAAGAGAAATAAGAACTTGAATAGCAGCATTAATACAAAGGTCAGTAGTGACAGTAATGATGTTCCATACACTATGGAGGGGAATACTTTTCTGTTGAAGCATAGGAGAAAGACAGAGCGTGCTACTGGAAAGCGGATAGCATTTAGAAGGACAAATATGGTATTTAATATGGTTAGAAATGATAAAACTAAGAGGAACCTCATTAATTTACCTGGTGTATATGAGATACCTATTCTGAACAGAGATGCTAGGAATGAAAAAGTTTATATAGATTCCACTTTTAGATCAGTTACAAAGAGGGTAGAGGAACATATAGCCGATTTGGAAAATAGAAAAAAGAGTACGGCCCTTGCACAAAGATTGATAAGCTATGACGCAACTGCAAGTGGGATGACACCAAACTGATAAAGGTATTAGATGATCCCCCAGAAAATAAGGATCACAGAATCATTGTAAATTTTTTCTAGAAAATCAAAAGAATGAATATAATAAACTACAATGATCTTGAGAAGGTTAGTATAGCATGGGAGTACGAAGAATATAAAAATAGAGTTGGGCAATTGCAAAGAGATGTGTAGCCTGAGGTTGGAATGCCACATTATTCTAGATTATTGGAGAGTGTTAATGGTAATAATCAGATGGATTGAAATGTTTTTGTGCCAATATGTTATGACGCAATACATCTTAAGTTCAATGATGGAACGTTATTTGAATTTAGAACTTTTGAAAATTAGAATATATTTTAGAATATGTAACCGAGTTTTAATGTATTCTTTTCAGTTTCTGTGTAGTGTTTACTGATGAGGGCTTGATAGAGCTGAAAGCAAGCACCATTTGGTGAACTTGAGCGATGTTATCGTCAGTGGTTGCAGTTTTTGGATGTCCCGAACGTTCATCGTCTCCCAAGCTGGTACGACCATGTTTAAATTCAGCTGCCCAAACTTTCACGGTGGTAAATGATGGTGCAGAGTCCCCGTAGACAGCATCCAACTCATCTTTAATTTGCATAGGCATATTGCCTTTCAAAAACAAATATTTAATGACTGCTCTATACTCGATTTTTTCCATTTTCACAAAAACACTCACCTCAACTCACTCAAACGATTGTCAAACAACAACTGCACATCCAAGATGGCTGAAATTTTGGTGAGTACCTTTCAAAAGATGCACGAACAGATTCCCTAGCTTTTGTTGACGAGTGCTGCCATCTTCATGTTGAGGTCGGAAACTTTTCAGACCGCCCTCGTACATTAAAACTTGGTTACATATTCTAAAATATATTCTAATTTTGAAAAGTTCTAAATTCAAATAACGTTCCATCATCAAACTTAAGACATATTGCGTCATAACATACTGGCACAAAAACATTTCAATCTATCTGATTATTATTACATATTCTAAAATATATTCTAATTTTCAAAAGTTCTAAATTCAAATAACGTTCCATCATCAAACTTAATTCATATTGCGTCATAACATACTGGCATAAAAACATTTCAATCCATCTGATTATTACCATTAACACTCTCCAATAATCTAGAATAATGTGGCATTCCAACCTCAGGCTACATATACCTTTGCAATTGCCCAACTCTATTTTTATATTCTTCGTACTCCCATGCCGTACTAACCTTAACGGGATCATTGTAGTTATTATATTCATCTCTTTCGCTTTTCTAGAAAAAATTTCTAACAATTCCGTGACCCTTATTTTCTGAGGATCATCTAGTACTTTAATCAGTTTGGTGTCATCCCACTTGCAGTTGCGTCATAGCTTATCAATCTTTGTGCAAGGGCCGTACTCATTTTTCTATTTTCCAAATTGGAACCTATATACACTTCTTCATTCCTAGTATTAGTTCAGAATAGGTATCTCATATACACCAGGTAAGTTGATGAGGTTCCTCTTAGTTTTATCATTTCTAACCATATTAAATACCGTATTTGTCCTAAGGTGTAAGTGGCATATAAAAATGGCAGCATTTAGATTTCTTTTATATAGAATTGGTACGCACTGCAACCTGGGAAAGTGCACAAGAGGAGTTAAAGTGGATTTTACAGCAAGCAGAAAAGCATGGGTATCATAGTAATAGTATATTGAAGCTATGGAGGAGGATGGAAAAGAGAAATAAGAACTTGAATAGCAGCATTAATACAAAGGTCAGTAGTGACAGTAATGAGGTTCCATACACTATGGAGGGGAATACTTTTCTGTTGAAGCATAGGAGAAAGACAGAGCGTGCTACTGGAAAGCGGATAGCATTTAGAAGGACAAATATGGTATTTAATATGGTTAGAAATGATAAAACTAAGAGGAACCTCATTAATTTACCTGGTGTATATGAGATACCTATTCTGAACAGAGATGCTAGGAATGAAAAAGTTTATATAGATTCCACTTTTAGATCAGTTACAAAGAAGGTAGAGGAACATATAGCCGACAGAGATGCTAGGAATGAAAAAGTTTATATAGATTCCACTTTTAGATCAGTTACAAAGAGGGTAGAGGAACATATAGCCGATTTGGAAAATAGAAAAAAGAGTACGGCCCTTGCACAAAGATTGATAAGCTATGATGCAACTGCAAGTGGGATGACACCAAACTGATAAAGGTATTAGATGATCCCCCAGAAAATAAGGATCACAGAATCATTGTAAATTTTTTCTAGAAAATCAAAAGAATGAATATAATAAACTACAATGATCTTGAGAAGGTTAGTATTAGATGATCCCCCAGAAAATAAGGATCACAGAATCATTGTAAATTTTTTCTAGAAAAGCAAAAGAATGAATATAATAAACTACAATGATCTTGAGAAGGTTAGTATAGCATGGGAGTACGAAGAATATAAAAATAGAGTTGGGCAATTGCAAAGGTATATGTAGCCTGAGGTTGGAATGCCACATTATTCTAGATTATTGGAGAGTGTTAATGGTAATAATCAGATGGATTGAAATGTTTTTGTGCCAATATGTTATGACGCAATACATCTAAGTTCAATGATGGAACGTTATTTGAATTTAGAACTTTTGAAAATTAGAATATATTTTAGAATATGTAACCGAGTTTTAATGTATTCTTTTCAGTTTCTGTGTAGTGTTTACTGATGAGGGCTTGCTAGAGCTGAAAGCACTTTAAATAAAAACTTTTTTCTGTGTTTTGAAGAGGTTGTGAGTTTTTCCTGCTTTAAGAGCTGGAACTATACAAGTTTGATTACCTTTGAGCAGCGTAGGCTAATAATGTCTATGTACGATTGTGCTAAATTGAAACAACTGATGCAAAAAGAGAATGAAATTTTTTTTAATTCGTGTTAAATCAAAAGTGTGTAAAAAAAATTTGTGTAAAAACAGAATTGGGTGTATAACAATTTTTGTGAAGAAAAATTTTGTAATCTGACACTTCCTGTGATCTAGCACTTATCAAGTCTCAAGAATTTCAGACTATAAAGTTTCAACTGTATTTAAAAACATTTTATCCAAAGTCTGAGAATAATCGCATTTTAAGAGTTTTATTAAAATAATTTTATTTATGATAACCATATAGAATGAAATGTCATTATAATGAATACTGGTATAATGAAATTTTAAATATAATGAACTTTTTTTAATCCCCAGCCAAATTACTATTCATCTTAATATAAAAATGTTTCGGTATAATAAATGAATATTTTTTAATTCTTTTTAAGTGAAAATTTCAATTTAAAAAAAAATATTTGGTCATTTATAAAAAATGCAATTATTATAATGAAATAATAAATATGAATTCTGTTGAAGAAGTCAGTGAAGAAAATATTGTGGCAGATATACTGTTGGAATGGCATGCTAATGATAATAGTAATGAAGGAGAGAAAGAAAATGAATTAGAAAATGATAAAAAGTTAAACATTACAGATGTAGCCAACATGATACAAAGCCTGTGTTATTTTTTCATGAAGCACAATGATATGCAACTAAACTGATAGAGTGCTGCAATATAATGAAGAACTTTATAGAGAAAATTTTAATTAAAACAAGAGTGGAGAAGAAAATACAGACTGTTCAACAATAAAAAATGGCATAACTACATAATAAAATTTCATGTTAAATGCTGTTTGCCTGCCACAGAGATATTGCAAAGTGCCAGATGACTATAGCTGTTCTATTATATGCAGCAAAGTTAATACTTTACATTTTCAACATGGGATATATTTTAATTGTGATCTCAATAGAAATTCCCAATTAAAATATACTTCCATACAGAAAATATAAAATGGTAACTTTGCTGTTTACAGTCACCTATCATATCATGACCATGCTTCTGTTACCATCACTATGTGCAAGCAGCATTTAATATAAAATCTTATCTTACCAATGTGGAAAAAATGTGTATGACATGATTTTAAATAAAACTTACTTATAAGGTAACATGTTTTCATTATATAAAACTTTATTCAGAATTCTGATGTTTTGAATTATATTTCAATATAATGAAATTTCATTATAACAAATTAATTTTTGTGGTCCTTACAATTTCATTATACTGATATTTTACTGTATTATTACTTTTATATTTAAAATTTAAAAATTAAATAATATATTGTATTAGGTATAAACTGCTAGTAATATATTATATAATTTTTACATACTTTTTACTAAGATGTCTTGATACATCAGATTTCTTAAATCCTTCCAAATTGTAAAGGCGTTTAGCTAATCGATAAGCTGAAGGCATATCAACTGCTTTAGGACTGTAATGAAAACTATGCAAACTTTCTATATCTGACTCATCATCTGTAGTAGTTGGAGATATACTTCTTGTTGTTTCATCTTCAGCAGCAATAGATTCTTCATCATGGCTTTCCATCAGTTCTTCATATGGTACTTCATCTAAAGTACTTTCTGACCCAAATGATGTTGGACTCCCTAAACTGCAATCCAAATGATCTGGCCATTGAAAATTTTCGATACACAAAGTAAGACCACCATTAGGTATTTCAGAATGTCTTCTATTATTTTCAACATTTGTTTGTGTAACACCATATTCATCACTAACAATAATATTTATACCTTCTGATACAGATTTTTTTATAGAAGGAATAGTATTATATTTTACAGAAAGCTGTTCATTAATTTTACAGTTATTTAAATTTGTTTTACTTTCAGAGTTTTCAGAAACATGTCCATTTTTAATAGATTCTTGCTCAGAATCACTATCAGGTAATTGTTCTATTTCTTCACAACTACTTATTGTAGAAACTAAATCACTAGTACATTCACCTTCACTACTATCTTCTCTTTCAAGATCTTTCCTTATTGTTGTAGATTCTGATGTAATACTCCCTGAAATTGATGTTCTACTGTAATGTTCTGATTTATCATGATTTGAATGAGAATTACTACTTTTGCTGCTTTCAGGTTTTGAAGGAGAAATGATTTCACCAGATGATGATGATAAACTTTCTGGAGGTGGAGAAGGTGAGAGAGATTTACGATCTTCTCCACCTTCAGAATTTCTTATTGAGGCACCACAGGTCCAAGTTACCCGATCAAACACAGGATTATCCTGTTTAGTATCCAGAAGTGTATTTAATGATGAAGCCATTTCATCTTCTATATCTATACTTACTGCAGTTAAAGATGCTTTTTGTAAATGGTCTTCACTTTTTGAAGTTCTGACATACACACCACTGTAAGAAAAATGACCTTTTTTGTCACTTACGGGACTATTAAAAGGAGATGTTTCCCTTATAGCCCTAACACGTGATCTATGTTCAGATTCTTCAGGGCTAGCAGGAGTTGAACAATGACCAAAAGAGATATTATGTACCCTATTATTTTTTAATAACACAGGTGAATGATGAGAAGTTTTTCCATTAAATTTAATAAAAAAATCTTTTGTTGTCATGACCGTCTCAAATTTCTGTTGAGTTTGCCATGTATGAGTTTTTTCAGTCTTAATGCTTCCTGATTCTGGACAACTTTGTCGACGAGCATTATATCTAACAGAAGATGGTAAAACATCATCATCGTCGTCGTCGTCATTGCCTGCTCTTGCTAATGAAAGTTGCTGGTCACCATCTGCCAAAGCATGATGGTTACCATGATCAACAGAATGAACAGTTTCCATTTCACATTAAACCATTATTCACTTTGGAATTTGTCCCCTGTCTTCTAACACTAAAATTAGAAAATATTAGAATGATATTTTTTAGTTTAAATTAAATATAAGCAATATAAAATAATATAATTAAATAAAATACAACATCTAATTATATGAATAGTAGTAAAATTAAGTTTAAAAATAATCCTGCAAATAATTAATTACTCAATTTCAAACATAAGTTCCAATATCAGAAAAAACAGAAATATAATTTTTTATTATGGTATTGCTGATGACAGTCCAAGTTTAGTATTGAAATGCTACAAATAAATTATATTGTATTTTTCCTGAGTTTTCAGTCATTATTGTTTATGTTTGTAATTGAATAGAAAATTAATTAATGCAAGTAATAAATATGATTTCAAAACTACATTCTAAGCAATAATATATTCCTTTTTATAATCCTGTGTTAATAATTGAAAGATCATGTTTAAAAATATTATTGCTAAATATTATGTTTTAAATTAAATTATATTTATAATTTAAATATAAGATTTTATGATTATTCTTAAATATGGATACAAAATATAATAATTTTTATTAAGGTTAGATATTAAGATAAATATTTCAGTAATGAAACTTTTTTCAGAAATACTATATATTAAAGAAGTAAAATTTAAAATAATCATTATTATATATTTAACATATTTAACACTTGATAAATTATCAAAAATAAATAGTCCATATATGAAATATAAAAACTGCTTATAAATAATCTTGGAGCAAACTCTGAAAATTAAGGAAAAGCTATTTTATTTAGAAAAAAAATAGTTGTATAGAATTAATACTGTTAAATTATTATTTTATAGAAATTATAAATTATTATCAGTAATACTACTATTTATAAGAATTTTTTCACAAAACATTCAATTAATGAATTAAAAAAATATTTCAATCATTCTAATTATAAATAAGGTACAAAATAATTATCAATAATAATACTATAACCTATTAATGGATATGATACATGTATTTGACCAAGTATCTGGTGTCCCAATATCCAGAATGGTGAGAAAATTAGCTGTTCCAGAATATGATAAAAGTGTAGAATTCCTGCACATTTGGCTTCAACATGGCAACTATATTAAAGATTATCACACACTGAACACGATGCAAAGAAAAGCATAAAAAAGCAACTTTGCACAGTTACTTGCATACAATGTGTCTTGGACTAGCTTTACTTGTGTGGCTGCTCGAAAAAAAATAATTTGCATTATATAGCATTTAAGTCTTGATTTTTATTAAAATGTATATCCATTAGCAAATATTAAAGAAAGTTCTAATGAAAAAGTTTCCCAAAATTTTAAGTTTCAAAAAGTATTATGCAAATAGTGATTTAAAAACTGAAAAGTAAAATCAAAACCAATATGCATAAAAAGAGTTTTGCAGCAATGGATTGAACAGAAATTCAGTCAGATTCCCTATCAACTTAAGCACAGTTTGTTGTCCCAATTATGCAATCTATCACTTTATTGTATTTTTTACTTAATAATGCAGTTGTCTATACTAAAAGTGATAAAAAAAAATAAGTATTTGTCAGTATCAGCAATTTCTTGCTGATTATATACTATGAGTTATAAATGCATCTGTGAATATTTTCTTTGAACTATAATTTCTTTAAAAAAGAAATAAAATCATTTTTATAAATATCAAATGCTGTTTAAAATTGCATTTTAAAATAACTATATTGATAAACTGAAATTGTTCAGCAGAAAAATACATTGTAAATCTAGACAGCACTTAGTCATGTTAGATATGTAAACAAGATGGTGGACTTCCAATAGTGAACATTGCCATATAAATTATTTTTATTTTAGAGTTCAAACATATGTTGACTTTTACTTTTTATAGCTTTTTTCATATATTTGAGTTTAATATATTTTTTAAAAATATTTTATTAAATTTATACACAAATAAATATATGTGCAAAATCATTCCTAAGCATGTAAATGTTTTCATTCTTGAGTGTAATGAATAATGCCAGTAACTAGCAATTCTACCCAGTTCCTAACACACATTATAACTGATTTTAATGTATTTGATTAAGTTTCTAGCAATCCATAATGCTTTAAAGACTGGAAGGATATAATTTGTGAGATCATAGATGTACTGATGTATTATTATTACATAACCTCTATTGTCTGGCAAAACAGTTAATCTGGAAACAGTGCCAGATTTTAAGCTGATTTCACCGATTGCACCCAATCAGGCCCCGCGCTTGAGGACCCAGTTTGTCAAAGTTTATGTAATTAAATAATGTATTAAGAAAAAAAAATTTTAGTTTGTCAAAGTTTATTGTAATTAAATAAATGTATTAAGAAAAAAATTTTAAAATATATGTATCATTTTTCAATATTTGCGGAACGTATAAGGATTGGTTTCCACTAGAGCTACGTTCCGTCTCCGTCTGTCACCATCTCTCTCTCATTCGTAATCAACTCCGTGAAAAAATATTTGCGGAACGTATAAGGATTGGTTTCCACTAGAGCTACGTTCCGTCTCCGTCTGTCCCCATCTCTCTCTCATTCGTAATCAACTCTGCCAAAAGTGTTCACACTACTATCCGTACATCCATCCGTACAGCCAATGAGCTAAAACAATAAAAATTCGAAGGCGAGCTAATCACAAACAAGTTTATAAGAAAGCGGATTATACAAACAAAATGGATGACAGTGTTGTTTGGGATTATGAATTGTTTAGTGTCGATAGCATATGCAAAGGCTAAAGGAACGGAAATAATCTCTTTAATGTGTATTACTGACGATCTTATAATTAAAAATGGCAGTTTACAGTTTTATTTTAGATCAAAAAGGGAAAGACGAGCAACTCAGTGGTAGAATAGTGGTCGAAAATATTTGCAAAAAGAAATTGATCGTGAAATTCAAAAAGTAATTAGAAATTTACTATATGAATTAATTGCTGCAACTGTTTCTAAATTCATACTTTTGTTTTATCTCATAAGCAAGTATTTTCTTACACTGCCAAAATATTGTCCGTCCACGAAAGCCGCGTCTAACTAAGATGGATGAGTCCAAACGCGAAAGAGAGAGTTGCAGTCAGTATAATGATGGATGGATTATTGAATTAATATTCAGTTCTGTTAAATATACTATTTCCAACGTCAAAACTGATCATTTAGCATTCGACATTACAATAAACTTCTATTCAACTTCAGTTATCTTGCGTTTGAAAACATTCATGTGTGAAGCTGTCATCCCTAGTTTGTCACGACTTGTTCAGTTAGCACACGTGTACTTGCATCAATGGTCGCGGCTAAGCTGGACAGTCAGTAATTCCTTCGATGTCCTCAGTGTTGGATATCCTTTCTCGAATGTGATTGGTTGATGGATTCTACGAGGACAGATAGAATAGACTTCTAGTCTATTCAACTCGAATCCGTCTCCGTTCTTTCGTCCGTCGGCACGGCAATTTATTAAATATAAATTTATAAATTATTATTATTTGTGGCTACACTAATATAATTTTTTTGTTGCTGTTTATGTTTTTCAATTGTATTCTGAAATATATTTTTTTACTTATTCCTGATATTTTTATGCATTTGTTTATCTTAAAAAGAATAAAACTGTTTCTGTTTACACATATTCAAAGCTTTTTAAATAAATAAATTCGATTAGACAATTTTCTTAAATGTTTACAGTAATTACGCAAACAATGGTGATATTATTCAACATTCAAAAAAATAATAATAATAAATAAATAAAAATATATTCTTCGAATAAGCGCAAAAAAAAAAAAAAAAAATATTTTATACCTTTGACTTGCTAAGTAATTCCAAAGGGACAATGTTTAGTATAACATATGCCTAACAGAATAAAATAATCGTATGTTGTTGGGGAACTGTTACCCTTGAGACCAATTTTCTGGCAAGACGGATAAGGTGAAGAAAGTGCTGAGTAACTTCACATTCTCCCGATTTAACGGTATCAGACTCTATTTGTGGGGAAACTTGAGTATTTGGAGAATACAAATAACTGTCGTTGTCTTTTTATTGAAATAGGATTTGTGGCACGGGTATAAAAATGAACTAGCGATAGTCGAAGAATTTGGACATGAAAATGGTAGAATTACGTTGTAGAAACCTTCGAGTAATTCTTTTTAATATATAATTTACCACTATCGACAATGGTGATAACTATATATACAGGGTGAAGAAAAACTTGGTCCGTAAAATTTTGTGTACTGATAGGGGGCCTCGAAACAAGTCGAAAATGTATAATGAACATATGGTCTAAGTCTAAATGGCACTGTTTTCGAGTTATAACTCTAAAACTAGCCAATCATCGAGTATGCAAAGTGTCACGATGCGTCGCGTTGCCAAGACGCGTCGCATTGCGTCACTTTCCTATTTACTACCGGGTAATAAGAAGGCGAGCGACGCAATGCGATGCGTCTTGGCAACGCGACGTGTCGTGACGCTTTGTATACTCGATGATGATTGGCTAGTTTTAAAGAGTTATAACTCGAAAACGGTGCCATTTAGACCATATGTTCATTAGACATTTTCGACTTGTTTCGAGGTCTCCTATGAGTACACAAAATTTTACGACGAAGTTTTTCTTCACTCTGTATATATAAACATCTGCGATATACACATCTTAAAAGTACTTTTTATTTAACCGATTAAAATGTATACTGTATCCATTTATTGTGACAATTTACATATCTCACGTTTTGATAAAGCATCAATCACTTCGAATAATGCATTATTCATTAAATAAGTTTACATTATTTTATTGATTTTTTTTATAGAATAGGCGAGTCAAGAATTTCAATTGAAATTCCAAAAAATTGCTTTTCTTTTATGTCAGTAGATGGTTGATGACGATGATGATAAAGCAGAAGCGGGTCAAGATGCCATTTTTTTTTAATGTGTAGATTATATGCTTAATAATTTTGAAAACTGAATAAATCAGGTGAAATGCACCGATGGGAGGAATTTATTCGATAGGCAATCTTTTAGTCTGAACCTAATATCAACTTTTAAGATAATGGATGCCAATTTAAACACAATTCAATAAGTTAAAACGTAATTTAACCAGCAAGTATTTTGTTTCGAGATGTAGGAATGAACGTTATCTTACAATTTATTATTGGTTTATCAATATAACATGTTCAGAAAACTTAAATTCTGTTTGTTTAGTCTCTGATGAGATGTTTTCTAAGCAAATAGAATAAAAAAAATTAAATAGATATAAATGAAGTTAATACGCGTTGCTGAAAAAGGAAGCAAATAGAAAAAAAAAAAAAAAAAAAACCTGAAAACAATAAGCGTTTTTTTCCAGAAAAAAATATTTGCTAAGAAAATTAATAAAACTTTTGACAGAAACATCTCAAAAAATGAATCCATTATTGATTACAGAATATAATCACTGCTGAATCATATGCATCAAATCACTGTTGAATATTTTCCATTATTTTCATATTACAAGTTCTTTTAATTATTATTTTTATTAAATTTTTGTTAACAGTTCTTTGATTTTTTTTTATTATTTGGTTATCAATATGTTTATATTTTCATTTTATAAAGTTAGAAAATCTAAAACAGAAAATAAATAAATAAAGCAAAAACATCATTTAACATGCTGTCTTATATATAATTTATGTATCACTAGTGCCTCTCAGAGAAAATGGAGGCACTGGACAATTAATATTTTTGAGGCCTTTCAAAATTTAAAATAAAACTGTGGACAAGA
>AYEL01027847.1:0-31247 GCA_000484575.1 Olivierus martensii | reverse complement strand
GCGCTCTTTTTCGGGTTACACTATTCGGAGGACAAGTATTAGTACATAACCTCCATTCGGAAATCGGAGAAAAAAAAAAAAGTTGATATCGCTAATTAACCGGCGACTTAGAAATCACCGTTAAACTTATTCCTATTGTAAACTACTACTATAGCTTAACGATTCTTTTTCGGGTTACACTATTCGGAGGACAAGTATTAGTACATAACCTCCATTCGGAAATCAGGGAAAAAAAAAATTGATATCGCTAATTAACCGGCGACTTAGAAATCACCGTTAAACTTATTCCTATTGTAAACTACTACTATAGCTTAACGATAATCTAATTTAATAATAAACAAACCGGAATAAGACATTTAACTTTTTTCGGCCTACTAAAATTATATATACTACTTATATTTTAGAGGCGAAAGGTGTTTTTAGAAATACTTTCGAATATTTAACTAAAGTTAAAATATTTTACATAAATTTTAATAAACTTATATATGCAACCCAGATTTCCATTAAATTTTATAAAAATATTTTGATTTCTTTAATATCTCATAATTAAATTTGACAAAATATTGTTATATGTTACGTAACAAGTGTAATATACTTTTATCAAACTGCTGTTGACTACAACTTCAATTGTTAACTGAATGAAGTATTTGTAATCGTTATCAGACATAAGATATAAAATCAGCCTTGTAACTCGAATTTAGTAATTTTATATGGTTGAAACGCGTTAATGTCGAAATAGCAAACATTTTCGTAAAATAGGCAATTCTGAATATTTATGAAATATTTAACGTTCAAGCTGGATTTGATATAAATTAAGAATAATCAAAGAAACCAAGTTGTAAAGTTAAATGTTTTAAAAATATAACAATTATTAGAAGATCAAAATTCTCGATGCTAGATATGCAAATTTATAATAAATTATAAATGCAGTAAATATGTGCCAAAGTCATAAAAGTAATGAATCAGAAAAATCTCTTAATTTATATTTTATTTAATAGAAAATAATGAAACAAATTATAGCTTAAGATCCTTTATAATATTGAATTATTGCTGTTTTTAACTGAAATAATGTAAATTATCGAAAATTAAAAAGACTTTTAATTTGGACAAATTCTATGATTTTCAAACAAAACTTTAATGACCAAATTTGGAAATTTTGGTGATTGATATGACTTTAATCAACTCATTTTTACACTACATTTTTGAACTTTTCGTAGGAATACAAATCGAAATTAAATTTCAAGTATAGGGTCGATAAACTTCCGCCCTACTAATTCTCTAACAACCATTTGCACAAATTCTACCTGTGTGTAAAAAGTTCGATTTATAATTTTTACAAAATTCTCCGAACTGTTTCAAAAACAGGAATAAATATTTAAATAGAATATGTTCAATGTATTTTCTTGAAAACTTTATCAAATACTGAAAATTTATATAAAAAAAACTTAAAAATTCAATATTATATGAAACACGAAATAAACAATGGAATAAAATATATATTTAGTGCAATACATATAAATATATGGCAAAAAAATCTAAAATGAACTTTTCATTGATAATTTCGCCACTCGTTCCTTAAAACAATTAACAAATTACTAACTATCAATGCAGAAATTATCCGTCAGTGTATTTAATCGAATTTAGAGAATTCTGAATGTCATTAATAAAAATATTTAATTCTTGTTCATTAATCATAAATGTTGGCTAAGTATTGGTGATGATAATTCTTATATGCTTCATAAAAATTTTGCTATATTAATTCTCGAAATATTGATTTCTTTAAAAGGAATACTGTAATAGTGTTCATAGCTTGGCCAATTAATAGTTGCATAATTCTGCCATTACAGAGTAAAATTAAACAGTAAATAATTCAATAAAAAGCTTTCGGCTACTATCGTTTATACATTTTCAGCAGACTAGCTTACTTCAAATATATTTACAATTACACTTGGAGTCAAGGAAAACAATCAACATTTAAACTGATTAGTAAAGTTTTCCATTATTAAACTGGAATGACCAGCTTGAAAGTATTTTATAATTAGATCGAACAAGTACAGCAATATTCTTTTCCGGTACAATAGATGATACATAATGAAACACTCTTATCAAAGAAAATATTAGATCGGAATATATTTTAATGAATACTTTAATGTACCATATTTAATATACCATATTTTACACATGTTTTACCATATTCTTAACCACTTAATGCCTGAATTTTGATATTAAATTTAAAAAAAAATTGAAAAAGATATTTTTTACTCTTATTTTGTGTAGAAATTATACTAGATAAATTGTTATTTGATTATGTGAGATATTTTTTATTTTTTTTGGGGGTTTGTATCAAATAAGTAACATTAGGCAAATTCATCTTCATTGTCTTCAGGAAGAATCCTTATTTGTAGTTTATTTATCAGTTTAGAGCAGCGGTTATTAACCTTTTTAATAGTCAGCACCCCTTTGAATCTGAAAATAAACTCTTGCACCCCTTAAAAAATGTGTGTATATTTTTTATTTAAGAAAAAACATTTATTTTTTATTAAGAAAAAACTAGGCAAATTCATCTTCATTGTCTTCAGGAAGAATCCTTATTTGTAGTTTATTTATCAGTATAGAGCAGCGGTTATTAACCTTTTTAATGGTCAGCACCCCTTTGAATCTGAAAATAAGCTCTTGCATCCCCTTAAAAAATGTGTGTATATTTTTTATTTAAGAAAAAACATTTATTGCATAAACAAATGCTGTATTTATTTACAATATATATTACTATATAACATAAAAAGCAATATTTAAATTTTAATGGCTAGGTTGTTGTTGTTTATTCATAATAATTCTATTAAAACAAGGCTCTTTTTTTAAAAGAGCCAAGCGTAAGTCATCAGATTCATTTAAATCACGAAAATTGCACTACAGAATTTATCAATGTAAATATTAAACTTTATCTGACAGAAAATGCCTATATAATAAATATAATTTACCTTCAGCAATAACAATGACACCTTCCAAGAGCCTGCCAATGTTGTATGAAAATACTGAGATTTGCCTGATGTATCAAATATGATACAAAGTAAAAAGTATGAAAATTAGCCTGCCAGAAGCACCAAATAATTTCATTTTAGATTGTACAGAAGGATAAACATTCTAGTAATAACAAAATATTTTTGTTTTGATTGTTATTTACCACTAATCACAAAATTAATATCATCGAACTTCGGTATCAGCAAAACATGTGCTCAGTTGTAGGGAGCCATCTTTGATTTCTGATAATTTACAAAATTAACTACAGAGTGCACTATTATTCAGGCATTCCATTTGTATGGTATGTATTTCATATGATACAACAGTCAACTGATAGAAAAAAATGAATACATTAATAATAATATGGGGTTAAAAGGTTTGTATCGTATATGATACTGTTGATGTTAAGTGGTTAAATAGTTTCTCTTCATCTTCGATCAGTTGCCATAACCATTGATGGTATATTTTCTTATAAAGAAAAAATTTTTATAACTCGATATGCTTTGAAATATATGGCAAATGTTTTGCTATGTGCCACACAAAATGTTTCTTTCTTAAAAATAGGATTTATTGTTATATTTTTCAAATTTCTATAAAATAGGAATTTATAGATATTAATGGAATATTAAAAATAAAAAATAAAAAATTATTTTCAAGTGTTAAAATAATACAACATTTTCGGAAAATACTTTTTTACTTATGCCAGTGGATTAATTCAAGAGCTTATCCACACGATTTTAATAAACAACGCTAATGCTTTATAAAACGGAATAATTTATATTCTCTTATTAGTTTAAAAATATATACGTAATTATTGATTATTAAATTAAATAAATTGTTCAGATTATTTATAAGTATGATACGCAATTAATAAATTGTGCAAAATCGTGATTATGGGTGGTTTAATTGTTTTAGACATCCAGTAAAATTTTATTATGCAATCGAAACAAATGTATTTGAATATATCTTCCAACAAAAGCAATTCTTCCACTTCAAATCATTCTTACCGACTCGCCAATTAACTCATATCTGTAATTTATGTTTCTTGATAAATTTCCATTAATATATTACACAAAACATTTCAATAACTGAATATATTTACAGTTTCTTGTATAACTAAAAGATGAATCTTGCTGATATAAATTTAAATTATCCTTAATATTTCATTTAAATTATAATCTTGTCAAATGAATTTCATGAAATATTCTTCGTTTCTTCTTTGTTGATATCCGTATATAAATAATTTAAATTAGGAAATTCGCCTTTCTTTTTATTCATTAATGTTTCTTGAAAATTTTGTAAATATCTCCGTTTCGTAATGTAACGAATAAACCTTACTCTTAAATTCGAAAGAAAATGGACACCTAAATGAAATTCCATTCAGATATTTAAAAAGTATATTGCTTTTTCTCAAGCACGGTCGGTGATTTCTATCGACACCAGTGAAAGTCATGAATGCTGTTGTATAAGAGGCTTGAATAAGAGCTAGTAGGGTATAATTAAATATATAACTGGAAAAGGAAAAAGCTGGGAACTCGGCAAAAACTTAATGAGGAAAATCAGGATAATTACATACAAATCGCTTCTCGGCCTTTCGGCTAATGCCAAAGTTGGTTTTTCATCCAAAGGTCGAGTAGGCTTTTTTACAGTTATTTACTGTTTTACTTTGTTTTTTATAGTGTTTGTTGCAGTCTACTGTTCCTGTTCCGGCATTCTGGTGTTTCTGTCTTGGTGGATCGACAGTGGTGTATTGTAAGTACTTTTTCCAATCTCTTCTAGATTAAGTTGGCTGTTTTACTTTGTTTTTTATAGTGTTTGTTGCAGTCTACTGTTCCTGTTCCGGCATTCTAGTGTTTCTGTCTTGGTGGATCGACAGTAGTGTATTGTAAGTACTTTTTCCAGTCTCTTCTAGATTAAGTTGCGAGCGGGACCTTCGTCAGTCGATTTACTGACGGAGTAATCCCAATCGCGGGTCACCACTCCATAAGTGATCCCATCGAGGCTCGTCCACCACTGACGTTGCTGCGACTAACATCGTTCCTGCTGCTATTGTGAAATACTTACCTTGGGTTGGATTCTGTTTTGATACCTACCTTTCATCTGTCTTGTGCACAGGCCTCCGCAACTTTGGGTGCGTTGTCACCTGTCCTGGGTCGTGTGGCCCCATCATTCCTGGTGATCCTTGTGAAAAGGATCTTTTCACCATTGAAGTCTGGGCTGCTGTTTGAAGGACACTATGGCGGAAAACTACTCGTATGCTGCGGGGATGAACAGTGCTGACCTGCAAATAAAAATGAGAAGGTGTGATGAGGAAATACCTAAGGACTTACCTGTTATGAAGGGGACTTACGCTGATGTTCTTAAGGCATCTTCTGTTCCTATGGAGAACCTGGAAGAAATAGAAGGTATTAGTATTAGTAAAGAGAAGTTAGAGAAAGGTAAAGGAGAAAAAGATTTAAGTTATTATATTAATGATAGGGTTATAAGAGATAGTTCGTTAGTATTCCATATTGAAAAGTTAGAAATGAGAAAACTAATGGAAGCGTTAGAGGAAACATTGGGAGGAAAGGGTTATATAGAAATGTTAAATTTTAAGGGGAAAGATGTAATAGTTGGATGAAAGATACAGGAAAGTGGAAGTTGTTTATAGAAAAAGGTATTAATTATAAGGGGAAAGAAATTAAGCTGCAGAAACTCCTATTAAAATAGTGCAGTTAAGAGATGTTCCGATGGAGATTGACTATATCGATGTATTGATGGTAATGAGGCAATATGGTAAAGTCTCTAATTATAGGGAGATGACATACAAAGATTATCCAGATATTAAAACTGGTCACCGGAAAATATCTATTAGGATGATGGAACAGGTTCCAAACTATGTTAAAATACGTGGTTTTAATATTCTTTGTTTGTATAAAGGGGTAAAACAGCAATGTTTTAAATGTGGAGAGTCGGGTCACTTTTTAAGGAACTGTCCTAGGATTAAGTGTTTTAGATGTGGAAAAATGGGACATATACATAGTAACTGTAATAGTGTAGAACAAATTGAGGAAGATATCCCTGATGTTAATATGTTAGAAGAACAAGAAGGTGGATTAGATAATATAGTTGGAGTTAGTAATGAAAATAATGAAGATGTGAGTGGTGATAGGGTTAATGAAGGAAATGGGTTAATTGAATGGGAATGTGATGAAGTAGTTAGGGAAGGAGAAATGGTTAAGAATGATGAAGGAGGAAGTGATGAAAGAGAAGAGGTTAAGGAGGTGGAAGAAAAAGGAGTTAAAAGAAACCAGTCTTATTTAGAAGAAAGTGAGGATGGTAGAGAGAGTACTAGTGATAAAGCTATATTAAATTCTAGTGCATTAGAGGAGTTAGTGGATGAAACTGGTTTAAGGAGGGTTACTAGGAGTAAAACTAGGAAAAAGACGAAAAAAGGGGATACATCTATTCAATCTAATGATGGATAACTTAAAAGTTCAAACGATTAATGTTAATGGTTTTAAGGACCCATATAAAAAGATTTTTATAATGAATTTAGTGAGGTTGTCTAAGATAGATATAATGTGTTTACAAGACACAAATATAGGAAATTTTGAAGATGTGAGGGAAATAAGAAAATTGTTTTTGGGATATCGTCTCTTTGTTTCTCTGGCCAGCAGATCCCACACGGGAGTTATTGTTTTAGTTAGAAACTGTATAGGGGTGCAGAGTTATATGGCTGACAGTGTTGGAAGGCTTGTAGTGATTGATTTTCTGTTTAATTATACTTACTTTAGACTATTGAATATATATGCATCTCCAATAATGGTAGAAAGGAAAGTATTTTTTGAAGATCTTGATTTATATATGAATACTGAGAGGGTACTGATTTTGTTGGGTGATTTTAATACGGTTCTTGATCAACTTGATAAAAGCACGCGTTTACTATATGATAATACTAGAGATAAATTAGGACAGATAATAGAAGGTAAACAATTGGAAGATGTTTATCGTAAAACTTACCCTCAATATCCGGGTTACTCATGGTATGGACACAACTCAGCTGCAAGACTTGATAGGATCTATGTCTCTAAAGGGAAAATAGAAATAATTAATATCGGAGTTTTTGGATTTGAACGTGGAATTAGTGATCATCGAATGATTGAACTGACCTTTAAGCCTAAAGTAAATTTAAGAATATATAAAAAGGTTAAAAGAATTAATAAAGAAGTTTACGAAAGTGACCAATTTAAGAATTATGTAACTACTGAATTTGATCATCTTGCTAAGGATATAACATGGGATAAATGGATGTGTTTTAAGAAACAGATAAGAAATAAGGCTTTGAATCTTACCTTACAGATGAAGGGAGTTAATTTTCTGCAGTTTAAGATGTATCAGAGAACCTTAACGAATTTAATTAATAATAATGATAATGGCTGTTTTAGTGAACAGATTGAGGAACTTAATGAAATAATTAGAGATCACCTGAAAGCAAATATACGTAAGACTTATGAAGAGTATAAGATCTTAAAGATGTGTCCTGGACAGATTGGAAACAAGGACTTCTTTAACAGAATAAGGGTTATTGAAGAGAGGAGAAGGATTGTTAAACTGCAGTTAAATGATGGTAGAGTAATAATGGATGAAACGGATCTACTCGATGAACTTACGTTGTATTATCAGAAGATGTTTGAATGTGTGCCTATGGAGATGTCCTTATGGAATAGATTTGCGAGATTTGTTAGAAAGATTGATAATAAAATATGTGAAATGATCCAAAAAGAGATAAGCAAGGAAGATGTGAATAATGCTATCTCTTGTTTAAATATTGGAAAAGCAGTGGGTCCAGACTCCCTTCATCCTGAATTTTATAGATATTATAGGGAAAATGCTGTTGAAATACTTACCGTGCTGTATAATTTGAATCAGTATCCTGCTGAGTTTAACACTGGATTCCTGGCGCTGATACCTAAAACAACAAGTGAAACAATAAAAATTAATGATATTCGTCCTTTAACTCTATTGAATATAGATTATAAAATTCTCAGTTTGGTATATGCTGATAGATTTGCTAAACATTTAGGACCTTATATGGTCGATACGCAAACTGCAGGAATAAAAGGGAGAAATATTCAGGAGAATATAATGATGATAAAACTTCTGATTAGATTATACAGTGATAAAAATAAACCCTTGACAATTTTCCAGATTGCAAAAGCGTTTGATAGTGTGTGCCACCAGACATTGTGCCATGTTTTTGATAAGATGGGATTCAATAGTGATTGGACAAGGAAAATAATGAGTCTATATTGCAATGCAGCATCCTATGTACATGTAAATGGATGTTATGGGAGTTCTGTAGTTATAAGGCGAGGCATTCGACAGGGATGTCCCAGCGCAATGTATATATTTATTATATATATTAATGCTCTACTTAGGGCTATTGAACTAGATGTAAATATTAAATCAGTGCAGATTCCGGGATGTGATGCATCAATTAAATTTATTAGTCATGCGGATGATATAAATATATTTCTGGCTGATAAAGAGTCTTATGAAAATGTTAAAACTATCTTGGGAAATTTTTGTCAAATGACAGGTATGAAAGTCAATAATGACAAATGTGCAGTTTTTAATGCGAGTAAAAAGTTGATTACAGATAGTGGACAATATCCTATTGTTGAAAAGATAAAAATTTTGGGAATACGGTATGGAGAAGAGGCAGAAAAGGAGACTTTGTGTAAAGTGGTTTCTGGAATAAAAGAGGAGATAAAAAAATGGCAAACCTTTTGGTTATACATGCCTGAAAGAGTGATCATCATTAAAACTGTTCTTATTGGAAAACTTATATATTATATTTACTCCCTGAATTTGACTAAAACATTATTTTAAAATGTTGAGAGTGAAATATATAAATACTTTTGGAGTAGTAAATTGGAACTTAAATCAAGGAAGATGATTAAAGGTAGTATTAAGAGAGGAGGATGGGAAATTTTTGACCTCCACACCTTTGCACTGGCAGCACAACTCTCTCTTATTTTTAATGTTTTGAAATTTAGCAATCACCCATTGGGCCATTTATGCTTATATTTTTTAGGTGAAATTGCACATAAGATCAAGGGAACTAATTATAATAATGTAAAGCATGGTAAAAGTGTATCATATGTCTTAAAATGGCAATCTGAATTGGTAAGATTTGGTGATAAATTTATATCTATTAATAATAAGATCAGACCTAAACAAATTTATAATGAAATATATAATGATAATGACTTACCTTTAATGGATGATGTGAATTGGAAGCGAATCCATGATATCTCTCTTTCTCCAGAACTACGTGAGTCTAATTGGAGATTTGTTACTGGTGCGTTGGCTACCAAAGACCTAATGCTGAAAATGAAACGTATTACCCACAATAAATGTACAGCTTGTAACATGGAAGAGACATATAAACATGTTATATTAAATTGTCCTATGGCTGTATATCAATGGAGATGGATTGGTGACATCTTCAAATGTTATCTGAATGATGATGTTATATTGAAGCATAAGGGTTTCAAGACTTTTAATACTTATCTGTTTAACTGTACATTGTCAATTACAAAGAGATGTCTATGGAAAGCAAGATGTGAAGTAGTGCATGATAAAAAGAGAATCACCCCTGCATTGATTAAAACACGTATATTTGAAAGTCTAAAAAGGAAAATATATGCTGATAAAAAATGTTTTACCCCTGTGCAGTTTGATAAATTGTATACTGGTACATTGGGTCTAGTGTGGGATCTGGATGAAGGGAATGATGTTGTCATAAAGATAGGATGATGAGTTTTGATTATGTTTAATTATACTGTTTTTATGGTTAAAATTTTATAAGTGTTATTTTCATTTTATGGAGTACGTGATAAAGTGACCTGGCCATCTTAAGGTTTTATTGTAAGTTTTGATAGTGTTATATGGAAGAATTATTTGTATTTAATTTTATGTGAGGTGGAAAATATTTGTTTGAAGATCTCACTTACCGATGCTTGGGTCTTGTGGTCCTTTTTCTTCTGATAATGTCTGAAATGGAAAATGTATTAGTTTTATATAATGTTAGTAAACTTTATACTTACTGATGTATGGGTATTGTCATCCTTTCTTCTTTTGATGGTACCTGAAATGAAAAAAGTTTATGTTTGTAAATTTTTTACTTACTGATGATTGGGTCTTGTGATCCTTTCTTCTTCTGATGGTACCTGAAAAGAAAAAAAAAAAGGGGGTAGTGGTATGGTATGTAATGTTTGTAAATTTATACTTACTGATGTTTGGGTCTTGTGATCCTCTATTTCTATGATGATACCTGAAATGAAAAATGTATTAGTTATAATTTAGAAATACTCACCTATTATATGTTTTATGCTATAAATAAGATGTTTTATTATACCTTTGGTTTTAGTTTATTTATATGTGTTTCATTGCTTGTTTATTTATATTTATTGATGTACGGATTAACTGCTTTTTAATTTGAAAATACCTGTTGGAAGAAGAATGTGTATTAAATTTTATTTAGTGGTTATTTTAAAATACTTACCTGTTTGTATATTTATGAGTCCATTTGCGATTGATGTTATGTTGATGTATCTTTTTATTGTACCTTTTATGTAAAAATTGAAAAAGTTGTTTTTAATGAGTCTTTTTATGTGAGAACGACTCATGTATTCTACATCACCTGTTTTTGACAGCTGCCCTGGCACCCTAAGTCTCCTCCTTGTGCTGGGGCATGCTTGATGTATTTTCTGATATATTGAATAAAACTTTTTCAATAGTATCTGTTCTTGACTTTGGGAAGGTCTGCTGGATGGGTCCCTAAAAAGGGCTCAAAAGGGGGGTTCAACCCCCAACCATTGGTTGGGTCGAGACTTATTGCACTTGGTCTGGCCGGAGGGTCGGACGGTCACAGTTCAGCTTCGGCTGATGCACTTTGGTGCGCCTAGTTCAGCTTCGGCTGCTTGCAGTACCTAGAGTACTGCGTTCCGTTCCAGGCCAGGTAACACTGGTGCTGATAGGGGGCGACTTTCGCCGGGAGCCCCCCGTGGTAGGGACGCCTTCATCTTGTTGTTGGCCCCGCGAATTCACCACGTTAAAATTTATGAATTCATAATTACATACAAATCAAACGCAGTTGTAATCGATACGTAACAAGTATAAGAATCCAAATGTCTAA
Organism: Olivierus martensii; assembly: GCA_000484575.1. Classification (NCBI taxonomy): domain Eukaryota; kingdom Metazoa; phylum Arthropoda; class Arachnida; order Scorpiones; family Buthidae; genus Olivierus; species Olivierus martensii. Next base: position 20,044 of record AYEL01027847.1, on the reverse strand, counting down.
TTATTTTAAAGAGGTGCTTAATATTTGGATTCAAGCAATTCACTTCACTAATAGATTGATAGATGAATCAAATTTGTAATTTTTTAATATTTCGTTTTCTTCTCGATATAATTACGTTGTGTAAAATTCGATTTCATTGTATTTTCTTAATCTTGGATATCTATTTTCGTTAAGAAAAAGTGTTTCTGCTATGGAAAACGTTAGTTAATATATTACGTTACTCTTGTTCGTTGTACCAAACGTTTGAGATACGTTTCGGTAAAAATCTTAGAATTCCTTTCATTCAGAATAAATTGATATTTCTTAAGTTATACGCAATTATTTAAGTAAAAGTTATCGAAGGAAATCTTTTTAACTCAATTATTGTGCGCTTTTATTAGCAAATAATTTTGATTATCGATAGCAATTTATTTATTCGTTTGGTTACGAAAATGTTTGTTTTTATATAATTTATTTTTTTTTATCAATCTTATCTTAATCCTATTTTAATGTTTTTGGTTACCATTTAAAAGTTTTGTACAATAATGCAATTCTTTTTGAATCTTTACTTGTTAAAATTTTTGTAGCTTATTTTTTCTATTTATTTGTTCTGAATTCTTTCAAATTTACATGTTCCTGACTATGAATTATTAAAATGGCAACATTTATAGGTAAATAAACATGTCTATATTTAATTTACTAAAATATGTTTAGTGTATTTTATATCTTATAGAAGAAAACATGTAGCGTTAAATTCGGATAAAATGATGAAATAAATTTACATGATAAATTTTGATTTCATATTCTTAGAGGTTATTTTATAAAAATTCGTTAACCGAGAGTTCGTAAACCGAGAGATTTATGTCTTCTTTATTTATTATGCCTTCTTTTCACTTTTACAATGACACCTTCATCGTGACGAATAAAATACGCTGCCAGTTATCAATATTCATTCATTCATCTAGAAAACAGTATACATCCATATTGTTTTTCTTATCGAGGAGATCAAGTCTGTGTTAATTCATATAACCTCATCACAACAATTATTAATGATGGAATCAATTTTTAAAAACTCATTTGGACAAACAGTAATTTTGTTGAAATTTTTATATGCAATTCAAAAATATTTTTCTTTAGTACATCCGCTCACAAATTCTTTTTTGTCCACACACTATAAAAGTAACTGTTCTAATAGCCTAAGTTCTATCATCTAACTGCCATATTGGTAATTTTTCAAAAAATCTACTATTCGTTTCCTATAAGTTGTATTTCCATCCGTTAAACATATTTTCAGATATTTTGAAAATAGACACAGGATTACTAAAAGTTAACACAAGGTAATCTCAAAAGTATAAATACCCAACATACATTATTTACAAAATAAAAACATAGCAGTAAACTTCCGCATTATTAATATTCCAACGCTGAAATAGCTGCGAATCAGGGAGTCGAATAGTTCTGGAGGGAGAAAAAGCTAAAAACTGTCACTGCATAGTTTACTTTGTTAACTAGAGACAGTGCACCCTAAACTAAATGAAGTTTCTGAAGGTTTTGAAATATGTAATATTTCGAAACCTTGCCCAGATTCACAAAAGTGTCGTTATTGACGAAATATTGTCGTTATGGCTCGAATCGAAGGTTGTTCGTATTCACAAAACTTGTCTCAATCAGCAGCGACGTTAATCGGGCGTCCGTTGGTTAGTTATAATCGATTTTAAGATGGCGGAAAAGTATTTTTCTCTCTTATTCAGTAAAGAGGACAGCTTTATTATTCGAGTATATCGATTACCTTGACTCATGATAATGATATTTTAATTACCGAACTTATTCGTTTCTGTAGACTACCTAAAGATTCGATTTTTAAATTGATAGAACTTTCACCTTATATATACAGAGAAAAGCAAAGCGTTCGTATGCCATAAATGTGGAAACACAAGCATTATGTACATTTAGATTAATAACAATGGTAGCTTTCAGTCTGTTATAAGAGATGTTGTACATATTAGCCAATCTACGACATTAAAAATCGTTATAAGTGTTTCCAATGCATTATGTAGAACAGGAAAAAATACATCAATTTTCTATTAAATGATTTGCACCAGTTAGAGACTATTAAAAAGATAAATAAATATAATTTGCAAAAATAGGATTTTATAAAAAAAATAAAATAGAATTTTATCTTATATTTTAATCTTTTTGTATATGCTTTGAATTTTACGTAAAATTTTGATTGTACTTTGTAATGTTTATATGAAGTTATAAAAATTATATTATATGAAGTTTATTATAAAAATATATGCTTAATGAAACTATTATATTAAAAAGATAAATTAATTTAACTTTTAGAACATCCATCAACTCGTTTCTTTCAAATTTATATCAAAATGTATTAAAATTTTAAATTATTTATAAAAATAAAAGCATTTATTCTGCAGAAGTAAAATTTTGTTCTTTTTTCTTCTTATCCTCCATATTAATTCAGAAGTAACTTACTTTATTATTGGTTATATTAAAAAGATAAATTAATTTAACTTTTAGAACATTCATCAACTCGTTTCTTTCAAATGTATATCAAAATGTATTAAAATTATTTAAATTATTTATAAAAATAAAAGCATTTATTCTGCAGAAGTAAAATTTTGTTCTTTTTTCTTCTTGTCCTCCATTTTAATTCAGAAGTAACTTACTTTCTTATTGGATATATTCCCAGAGATGACCAGTGTATAATGAATTTGTGTTCTATACATAGATGGTTCGGTTTCATTTGTTCTCCCCATATCCCCCTGACTTTTGAAGCTGACCTTGTGCTCCTTTTTAGATCCTCCCCTCCTGAAAAATTGGAGGATTGGGACCCGGAGCTTCTAGGATGATAAGCCACAGCTTTACCACGCGGCCATCCGACCGACTTGTCAATCCGTTAGTCCGCTGGTCCCACAATTAGCCACAGCTTTACTACGCTGCCATCCGACCGACTTGTCAATCCGTTAGTGCGGGTCCCACAATGTATTTGTTACGTGTTCGTTACGTGAACATAAAAATCTTTCGCAAAAGTGTTCGTCATCCGAACTTTTCGTTAACCGATCACCCACTGTATATATTTTCGGTAATTCAGTTAAATAATTATAAGAATTACAGAATTAATGTTTTCCTTCCTTTCCACATTCTCAGAATATACGCTTATAAAATTTATGATGAAATAAGTAATTATGAACTGTATATTAAAAATATGTTTATTAAATTTTATAAAATTTGTATTATTATTATTCAATGATCGAACTACAAAATATTCCTGAAATATTTTATCAGATAATTCTTATTGAAGTTATATATTATATGTACAGTATATTCCAAAAAAGTGTTCATCTGTTTGGCAGGGGCTGAGCTTACCGGAAATTAATCGGTTATAAAGTCTGTCAGCTTGAACCTGCATCATGGAAGCTAAAAATGGACGCGTCCATTCTGGCTAAGAATAGGGGTGAGGTATACGAATGAGATGGATTGATTACAGAGCTCTGAACTGAAAAGACTAATTGCTGCTCACTATTTCAAGTAAGGCAGACATTCTAATAATGAATTGAGCAAATAGATAACATGCTCTAATATCATTTTTAAAATTTTTGACATTGATAATTATGAGTATGATATTTACATATATATTTTTTAAATTCTAATATGTTCCCATCGATGATGAGAATAAAATTTTAGTTGCACAAACGTGATTTTTTCGAAATTTAAACTGAAAATAAAGATTTCATAAGTAGTTTATACGTCAGTACAGTATGAAGTCAAAATTCTTTATCCAGTGCCCATGTGGTGGCATATGAACCATTTTTTGGTCCACTGTTTGAAAAGTGCTTATGTGGTGGCATATGAACCATTCTTTGGTCCACTGTTTGAAAAGTGCTTCGGTCCATTTTATGTTGGTATCCCTACAAGATTCATATTAGGCAACAGTTGAAATTGCGAGACTCGCAGGCACAAATGGATTTTGTTCATTGGTTTTTGCCGATAATAGATGTTGACGACATGTGGCCTGGGAATATTCTGTGGACTGTACTCCATATGTGACAATTCTGAGCATTTTTCATTCACAGGTGCAGTGAATACGCAGAATTCCCGCATATAGAATACATCGTATTTGCATGCTGTGTAGGAACAACCATTGCATTCGGTCTATGTGACTATATGGTGTGGATTCACTATTAATCCCGGCTATGGACGATGGGAATCGAAGGAAGACCCAGACAACATGATCATGATAAGTAATGGTGTGGATTCACTATTAATCCCGGCTACGGACGATGGGAATCGAAGGAAGACCCAGACATGATCATGATAAGTGTTTTCAAGGGGTGGGACTGGAGATTCAAACCCGGGTCCTCCAGAATGGAAAGCCAAAGCGTTTTCACGTAGCTAATCCAGCCGACAAAAATGAATCTTTATTTATAAATGTTACTTATTTTATTTATACATATAAGCCATATTTTGAGGGGCCCTGCGAAAAATATTCCAATCGGGCCCCGCACTAACTAGATCCGGCACTGCATATGAATATGTTTTGCAATTATTGTTTATTTTCAAAATACAAATTCTGTTTTTCCTGATATCAGCGGGCCCCGCACTAACTAGATCCGGCACTGCATATGAATATGTTTTGCAATTATTGTTTACTTTCAAATGCAAATTCTGTTTTTCCTGATATCGGTATGTATTGCTAAATATATATTCACATATCTGAGAAAGAGATTTTTATCTATCATTTTGATCACTGTAGAGATCAGCAGCTGTTCAAATTCAAAAATTCTAATAATCTTATCATGATTTTGAATTACCATGAGAATTTCTTAAATAAGAAAAAATTAAATTTTTGTTTATAAAATTATATATTTAGTTTGAATTTGTCATTTTCATCTTATCTTAATTAAATACATAGACATTCAATAATTTTTAATTCTTCAGAAATTAAATATTGCCATTATTTTAAATAAACTGTAAAGATTAAATATGTAAAATATATATACAATTTATCCTTCAAACATTTATTTAAATAAATGCAGAGAAAATGTCAGCAATAAATTTTGGGTTTGAATTAGCAATATATATTTACTAAACAATTTATTGATGAAAACAAGAATAAATTTTTGTAAAATGAAATAAATGTCTAATATTGAAATAACCTAATAAAACAAGTAAATGTAATGCAATGGATCCTTGTTTAACATCGTTTCACTATTGCATTGCCATCAAAAACTATAAATTAATTAAAAAAAAAATAGATTTTAAGGCACTGAAATGGAATAAAGCCCTTTTTTCTTACATTTTCCTTCATAATAGAGAGAAAATAGGTTTGGAAATCTATAATTACAGAAAACAAAGTAACCATATTTTATATAAGTCCTAACTCAAGTATATAATATTGTCTATGAACAATATCTTAAATTATATAGTGAACAGGATATTTGACTAGATTGATTGGGTATAAATGCTTTGGCTTTCCATTCAAGAACCTGGGATTGAATTAGAAATCCACTTCAAAATTTATATGCTAAGTCATTGAAGTTTCTTGTTTCAGTTAATACCATGATTTTTGGAAACAACCCAGACATTAAATGAAGATTAATTTTAATGGATACTTGCTTAGATTGACATTTCTTACAATTTAATTTGAATAAATTTAAAATGTTGAACATCTTTAAATACAATCTTTAGATAATTATCTTGAATAAGCATAGTAGGTTTAATTTATTAATTTTATAAATCAATACAGTTGAGTCTCTGTAGTCTGACTTCCAGTAGTTCGACACTCTGTGAACCAACACAACTCTCTTGTGAAATTTTCATATCACAACTTATTGATGTGCAAGAAAGAGAAACTGACACAAACACAAATTGTCAGTCGCTATTCGTTCATTGCTTGGGCTTATAATTGGGCTAAATTTTTAAGTTCAGTACACTGATTACTATAAAAGTGTTTTTACTGTATCAGTGTTTGTTTAAGGCACTGAAATGGAATCTGATAATATAAAATATATCTTTACATAATGTCACAAATCAGAAAAAATGAAAACACTAACTGTTGTTGAAAAGGCAGAAATAATTAAGAAACTTGGGAGAAAAGTTTAGTGATTTGGTTTTATGGTATTGGACGAGCTACCATTTTTGACGTTAAAAAAATCGAGATAAAATTGAGGGGTTTGTGAAAGATTTGAACAAGAGCAGTGACAGGACAGTCTTGATAAACTGAGCATATTAGTTTATGTAATTTCCATTTTTTCATTGAACATCCAATAATCCGACAAATCTCTGAAATCTGACAATCCCTGGAACCATGTGTGTCAGATTAGGGAGACTTTACTGTAGTTTGAATAAAAATGCTGTTTTATTTTTAATCTTCAACAAATTATTAAATTATTCATATTATTCTAAACTGAAATAATTTATCATAAATCTAATATTTATAATGTTCTGTAAATTACTATATAGTTTAGTTTAATCATAGACAAATCTTAAATTTTATAGTTTTTCTTATCAGATTTTATCATCTTTTGGAAAATTTTTATATAAACTTATCTGTAAAAATATAAAATTGACATAATCACATATTTTTCGAAGAAATTCCAAATCAAGGCTAAATAACCCTAGTGATATTAAAGCTTTTGATATAGTATTTAACTATTATTTGATTATAATTAAATATATATAAATTTTAAATTATACATAATCTTATGAATTTTATGATTTCATATCTGATTACTTGTATCTTGTTTAAACTAATATAGCTAGAAATATTTTATCTTTTTATTATAATAAATAAGAATTTAATTATTTTGCTTTTTATGCAATTATAATACAAAAATTAGGAAAATATGAAAATTTTCAATTATTTTCTGGTTTAAATGAAACACTATATCTGTTTGTCATTTTAGAAATATTATAGTCAGCTCATTTTACAAAATAAAGATTTATGATCTCTAAACAATCATAAGATCTTTTGAAGGTTAAACATGAACTATTTCATAAAAGTAAGTGAAAGGATTAGAAATATATATTATAACATAATTTGATTGTTTACATCATATAAATCTAGCTCTTGATTTCAATTACAGTAGTACATTGGTTTACCACAATCTCCTTGACCCTGTTCGTGATCCGAAAAGTTCGTAATCCGAATCCATCGATAATCAAAACTACAGTGATACCTCGGTTCACGAACATATCTAAATAAAATATATACAGTGGTACCTCGGTTCACGAACACAATCCGTTCCTCTCCGATCTATACAGTGATACCTCGGTTCACGATACACAATCCGTTCCTTGATAACTATTTTACTAATCTCAAAAACTGCTTAAACTCTAATATAAATACGGTGATACCTCGGTTCACGAACACAATCCGTTCCTTGACTTATACAGTGATACCTTGGTTCACGAACACAATCTGTTCCTTGACCCTGCCGTCATCCGAAAGTTCAATCCGAATCAATTTTTCCTATTGCAATTAATGTAAATCTAAATAATACGTTTTCCGAATCAATTTTTCCCATTGCAATTAATGTAAATCCAAATAATACATGTTTTGTCCGCAAAATTTGTTCTCAAATGCTGTTCGTAGACCGATTTGTTCGTGAACCGAGACGTTCGTAATCCGAGGTACCACTGTATTACTCATTCGGTAAAAACAAAGTAAATTCATAAATCAGAAATGAAGTTTCCTTTAATTTCAAAGTAAAAAAATTCCAAAAATTGACATCCCAGAAAAATCATCCGTTATTCTCATTATATTAGAATACCATATAATCTAAAATAAAAATTACTATTATTTTTGACAGTTATTAACTATTGAATCCTGTAAATTATTATTAAAAATTTTATTGAAATGTTTGTTATATAAGAATTTATATAAATGAAAACAGACAATGATATACATGATATAATTTTATCATTATTAAAATCTTAAAATTTATGTTTAAAATTCTTTCAGATTATAATAATTTCTCAACTCAAATTTTCTTTAATTATTTATCGTTAAAATTAAAGTTTAATCAATTTCAAATATCTCCATTGCTAGTGCTGTCCAATTATGTTGATAACTTAGTTTGATAGTGACAAATATTAATTTTTTTAATCTTGTTTAGGAATTGTTATCATAAATTAAGATATTTGAGATCAATATCATTCACAATCAAAATAATACAAATACAGTTAAACAAGCAAATTAACTTGAAAAATTTATATGGAAATAATAAAAAAAAATGGATTTTTTTTCTTTTTAGTATATCAAAGTATCTGTTATTTTTTTTAATAATATACGAAATTAGATACAAAAGTTTAGAGACTAAAATGAAAGAATATTAATATTGGCAAAATTAAAAATTTATTCCATTTTTTACTGTAACTGTATTAGGGTCATAGTGATAAATTAGGAAGAGAAAATATTCTTAATGGAAGAGGAAGGAAAGAAAAATTTAATATCTGAATAAAAAGTAATTAAAATGAGAATATTTACTTTCTCAAATTATATTACAATTATTGTTTTCTGAATAATTTCTCTATATCATTACTATTTAAGGCTATGATTCCATGAATTATTACATACTATGGTAATTATCTCTTTCCTATATGATGTAAACTTACACTCTAAAATGACACTCATATTTTGTTCTATGCTAGGTGTAATAACATCAATGTATATTTACTACTACAGGCATGTTATAGTTCATGATGATGTGCCTAATAATACAAAACAATAATAATAATAATGCTATTTAAGATTTAAATTTTTACAAATATTATTATTGTTATTGTTATAAATTTAACTTGATAAATAAATAAATTGATAAAAGTTCTAAAATAATTTTTTTGAAAAAAGTGAGATATTTTTGAAAATAAGTAAGTGAAAACTTGAAATTTATATTCAGAAGTTTAAATACATAAAAAAATTTATAGATAATTTATCAAATTAATCTGTGTCATATTTTATCAAATAATTTTATAAGTTCTGTTGGAAAGATTAATTTGACATAATTATATTGATGATATTAATATTGTATTAAGTCAGAATTGAAGAAAATAAATTAGAAAAATAATCTAATTTCAATTTGAATTTAGTAAAAGATGAATTCAGATAATTGTGTATCAATAATTGGGAATTAATATAACAATATCAAAAATTAGTCTATAACATATGTCTTTGTTGGGAGAGATGAAACTTTTTCCGGTAAGTGTAGAATTTGTTTTCATTATATGCAAATGTTCTAGTAATCCAAATGTTTGTGTTCTTTGAGCATATTGTTCACTTTGTTTATGATTATTAAATATTTTGAGGATCTAATGAAAGATGAAAAGCAGTTATATTATAACATAAATTTACATGAACATTAAAATAAATTTTATCGTTTTATAAAGAGTAGAAATTCTAAATTTCTATGCCACTTTTTTCCCTACCATTACAAAAAAGTGTATAGCTTGAAAACAATTTGTAGGCACCTTTCTTATAAAGAAGCCTGTTCAGTATATAAACTACTCTGACCTGATAGAATCTTGTCACCTTTCCTTAACTATTTTACAACTTGTCTCCTCATTTTTTGTTTTCTGAAGCTAAACTATAGTACAGTTTTCTATCTCTATCTGTCTTAAAAATAAAAAATATAAATCAATCAATGCAAGTGTTATCAAATTATAATACTTTTAGGAGGTTAAAAAAAGATACAATAATTACTTCAATTAATGACTACATGCATTTCATTATACCTCTTCGGTACTATAACAATAAGTTTTAAAATTAAAACTTAAATTATAATACTTTTAGGAGGTTAAAAAAAGATACAATAATTACTTCAATTAATGACTATATGCATTTCATTATACCTCTTCAGTACTATAACAATAAGTTTTAAAATTAAAACTTTTTTTTTCTATAAGTATAACTGTGGCTATTGAAGAGCTACAAAATTTACAATATCACTTAACCATGGATTTATGCACACGATATTATCTTTTATAGTTATTGTTAAGATTCATTGCTAGCCTAGTTTAACACAATAATTAAGCCAGAATTATTGTGTATAGACAGCACCTTTTAATTGGTCAATTTATTATCAATTTTCATAAGGATTTGACAAGAATAAAAAATAAAAATACACAAATTTTGATCAGTACAAATGACATGTTTTAGACTGTCTTTGACTGATGAAAGTCAAGAACAAAAAGTCAAACCTGCTGTAATTTGTAATGTTAATATCCTCAGTGTAAGATGACCAAAGAAATATAGAGGACAAACCTGGTTCTGAATATCATATTGAGTTTAACAATGAAGTTCTGCATCCATAAAATTAGTTCAAACCAGAACTAAAAGCAGATCACATTATAGAAATACTCAATTCTTCTATATCATCTCCAAGAGAGAAGAGCTTAGAAAGTAGATGCACAAAAACTATTGCCATCAATAGTAAATAAATATTTGCAATTTTATCCATTATGCATTTCTTGACCACAAGTGATATAAAATTGATAAAAATAAGCATTTTACAAATATACTTTTTAATTACTAAATTTATGTTGTTTATTTTAATAATTTTATTAAAGATAAGGTAAAACATCATAAAAAAATTAATATTGTTCATGTACAGATTTTGATATTAAATATTTGAATTTTAAATAACTTGTCTAAAGTTTAATCCTTTTGAATATTAATTATTAAATTAAATGTGTTTTAATTAATAATTTTTTTTTTTGTAGAGCTATACGGTTTTAATCAAGAGAGTTCCTGGACTTGAAAGGCAACCAGGAGTACTTGAACGTCGATATACAGATTTTTTGCATCTCTATCAGTCATTAAAAAAACATTTTCCATCTGTTTTAAATGACTTTCCATTTCCTAAAAAAGCTCTTTTAGGAAATTTTACAGCAGAAGTTATTACAGAAAGAAGTGTTGCTTTTCAACATTTACTTGCTTATATCTTCTCTATTAGTGAATTAAGACAATCGGTAGAAGTTGCGGAATTTTTTTATAACAGAGAATTACAAGATGCACACAAAATGATGAAAGTTGGACAATTTGAAGATGCTTCTGTTATATTGGAAAATGTATATTTTGTTCAAGAAAAGCTGTTAGGTGAAGATCACTTTTCAACTTATTATACTTTGTGCATACTAATAGCTTGTCTTAATGCTGTAGATAATATTTCTGAAGCCCAAAAATATGCAGAAATAGCCTTGCTTTATATTCCAAAACATAATAAAAGTGATCTCACTATTCCTTTATTAGTTTTGTCAATTAGATTGTGGTGGGCAGTTGGAAAAGATAAGCGTGATCTTGAAAAGAAAGTTCAAGAAATGAAGAAAAATGGCATAAATGTAGAAAAACAACCAACTCTCCTTGAGCTTGTTCTTCATCGAGAATGTCCTTTAGTACAGAATTGAAGATCTTAGATTATCTTAATTACTATAGATTTAGTGTTAGTGACTTGTTTATATTTATTTACTTAAATAATTTTATTTCAAATAATGCACTATTTGAAAATTATTGCATTCTTTTAATAGGAAAACAGTTTTGCTTTAAAATCTTTTAGGAATTTTTTTTCTAAATATCAATTTATATTATGCGACATAAATTATATTTAAAAATTAAACCAATATACAAATTTTTCGCATTAAATTTATACATTTCATATTTCTAGTATAATTGATTTCAGATAACAGTTTTAATTTATGAAACTTTTATTATGTAAAATAATGTACAAATGTTTTGTGTTAATAACATATATGGGTTTTTCTGAAAGTTAGTTCAAATATGTCATTTAAACTAACTTTGTATATGTGCATCTTTATATGTATACAGAAAGTATATATATCATGTATATATACAATTGTTTTCTAGTCTATTTAAAAATATATATATTTTTTATGAATTATTTTCTTATGAATATACTCATTGTTTCTTCTAAAATTATATCTTATTGGTGAGTGAGTAAAAGAGTTACAATGCAGCAAATCTCCAGTTATCCAGACAGACTTTTTTATTAAACTTTAACCCATAAAAATTATGAAATTGGTTTGTTCATTTATTATTTAAATATAAAATAATGAAATTTATTGTTAATAAAAATTTATTTAAATTTATACTAATTATTATAGCTTTGGCTTTCATAAAGGAGTCATGCATATAAAATTCATAAATAAATTAAAAATTGATGATAAATCTGAATTTATTTAATAAACTATTGTTACAAAATTCCATAAATATCCTGATAGTTGTAGATCCAAGACATTAATCAAAATGTTATTCTTTGATATTAAATAAATTTTTCATAATATTTTTTTTAGTTAATAGAGGATGAGAATAGTATTAAAATATTAATTTGCTATAGAAAAGATGAATTTAAGTAAATCATTTAAATAATAATAATAAATATATTACATTAATTATACAGAGTTATTTATTGCAGCTGTTTTATTGCTTAGGTTTGTTTATAGTGTTATGTTTTATGATAAATGATGCAGATAAATAGTTGAAAAAACACAAATTTATATTTTAGTTTCTCATTTCATCTATTAATTTTCTCAAGATTTTATATTGATTTGAAGCAAACTGGATAATTGAGATCTTACTGTATAAATAAAAAATTATATTTATTTAATTTGAATTACTATTTTTTGTTTTGTGCTGTTATAAAAAAATTGTACTTGCAGTTGTTTTTAAGTGTTTGGAATTTCAAAAGTTTGAAATTGTAATATTAAATTTTGTATTTTTATAGCTAATTTAACTTTTTACAATTAAAAGTATTTTACATTTGTTAAATATTTGTAATTGTGTTAATTATTGCTTACTGTATTAATGTATTAACAAGTGAAGAATTTCCATGAAAAGAAGTTACAAGTTAGAGAATCACATGTACAAATGTAATATTAAACTACTAGTGCCTGTTTTAGGAACAAAGCGTTTTTATATACCTAGTGTATACAGCAAGAAAAATATAAAAAGGTTGTCTATAATATGGAAGAGTCAATTGTAAGCATATTAAAATTATTTGTATATTTGAAAAGCCAAAAAACATGATGTAACAAATAGTAAGTCATCAAATTTAATAAAATTTTTAAAATATTTGTTTAGTTTTAACTAAGCAAATATTTTAAAAATACTTATAGCATATACTTAGTCTTTAATTTATTTAGTTTTAAAATATTTTTGTATTTCTCCAAAGGAAAAATGTTATTTTATATTGAATCTTTAATATAAATAATAGTTTATATTGAACTTTATTAATTTCTAATTGCTTTAACAAAAAATTGTTATATTTGAAAAAAATCAAAAATTTATATAAATCTCAAGGGTAAAATTAGTATCTGTAGTTGTATTGATTTTTATTGTTTTATAATACTTAATTGAAAAATAAACAAATTTAAGTGCTAATAATTATTGTTTAAAAATCATTTATTCATTTTTAAGTTAATAAGCATAAAAAATTTTTCCTAAACAATAGTACTGTATTATATTAGTTTCTAATAGTTTGATATGTTAACATTTGTATCTCATAGTTATTTATGTTAAAACTAGATAGTTTTATTAATAAATTACTGTGATATGTTGCAATATTATCCCATTAATTGCACAATTTAGAGTATGCACTTTTTCCACTAATGTAGCATTACAATGACATTAAAAAAAGTAGAACAACCAGTTGTGTTTTGTGTTATGTATATTACCAGATGTTTACTGTTTAATTTATTACTATTATTATTATTATTATTATCATCAAAATTTTAGTTTAAAAATTAGTGTTTATAGCATGTTTAGTTTGGCTTTAAATTTCACCATAAATCCCCTCAGAAATGTGAATTGCCATTTCTACTTGTATTGTCAAATTTGAAAATTGAATTACGCCACCAATTAAAAAAATGTTTTCGTAACAATGCGATTTATTTGAAAAGCGTTTTTTCGTTTTATTCAGGTTTCAGTTGAAAAGGAATGACATGATCGTAATTCTTTTATATTTAAACAATTACGCAACATGAAAAGCAATAATTCATATTACAATAAACAGGATCTTATTCAACCAGATGTAATTTCAGTTCTAGGTTAAATAATAATAATAATTTTCGTTTGAAAAAGATACGCGATATCTTTTTTTTTTTTTTTGAATATATAGCTTCAAAAAAAGTACAAAATCCAACTTAAAAAAATTTTCAAAGCAGCTGAAAACCATTTTTTTTATTCTTCAGTGAATATTATTCAATCAGAATCGTCAACTGATTTCAAATTTGAGTTAATTTCAGTACAATGTACTAAAAATAAAGCAACTCATCATTAGATCTTACATCGAAAATCGATTCTGAAATTATAATAATTAAAAATCTCATTTTTTGTAATGTTTTTAAATACAGTACTATACTATTGTTAGAAATTCTTATTGACGACGAAAAAAATTAAGTGAAAATATCAATTAAATTGTAACCAACAGTCCTATTCAATATTTAACTCTCTATCAATGTGAGGTTTAATAGATTTATATTTCAAGTATTTAAAAAATATTTAACGAAATCAAACCTAGATGGCGCTGTTGAAAAATACAGTATAGTATTAGAAATTTTGAAAGATGATAAATTAGGGTGGTTGCTATAGCAACTAATTAACTTGATTAAGCTAGTATCGGAAATGATTAAACTGAATATCGAAATTAGACCGAATGAATAAACTTGAGATTTGATAAAATATTTCGTTATTAAAAATCAAAATATCCTTTCATGCATTATATTACATTTACATAGAGTATAAATAAATAACTTCATATTTATTATTATTATTTTTTAATTATTTTAATCATGAAATTTATTAACAGATGGCGCTTCGAGAGTTGATCATGACTTGCGTAGGATAGTTCAACCAGTTGAATTATTTTCGAAATATGTAAAAAGTGGCATTGTTCCGATTTAAATGGATGGAAGCACGCAAAGGGCTAGAACCGAGCTCTAATCTGAAATTCCAGCGGCGGTTTTCAATCACTCGCTCTCAATCGCCGTAAGTGGTTGACTGCCGCTTGGGACTCGCCACTTCGACCTGGGCTGTCACTCCGAATTTGTGAGTCAGTAGCTGCAGCACGGGTTGCGTTTGTCTGGCGACCAAACTCAATTCCGAGTGTCCATTAAACGCCACGTTATCCGTGCTCTAGGTGTGCCGATCGTTGTTTCTTTTCGTAAAATAACGGGCTCTGGTCAAGATGAATCCTATAATGTGTGCCTAAAATTTAAAAAAAAAATGTGTGAAAACGAGGTGTTGATGATCGGTTCGGTACTTAACATAGGGAGAAACGCTGTGATCTCTTGTTCTGTGTACCTTCGACCTAAGACCTCATCATATCGGTTTCCAAGCGTTAATATTGACAGAACAAGCTTGGGGACCATCTCCAATTATCGTGGTTATTTGGCTTCGCAGGCAAAACAAGAGTCCGGCGGTACTTAAAGAAGACGGGGAAAAGCACAAAAACGACTCTGATAGTTGGCAGCACGCAGCTTGCTAATTATCCAGCAACTGCCTGCAGTCTTAGCCAACAATATTATGTCGCTCATCTTTTCTCCCCGAAGTTAGCTCGTCAAGATCGACACGAAATCGAGGCTCCAGCTACTTCCGGCGACAGTGTGTCACCGGATGTGCCTCCATTAGGGAGCCGGGTTTGACTTTCTGCATGCGTAAGCCTACTTCCTGACCATTTCAGTGCTGCCACCTATTAAATTTCACCCGACGGCGTCCATTAAAGTAACGAGGATGTGGGTGCGCCATTGTCGCACTTCACCTGCTAACTAGTTGTCGTTGGAGACCTTCATTAAGTCGTCCGGGTCTGGAGAGCTCTCTTTCTCTCGCTTGTCTCAATATTCTTCATTGTTCTTCATCGGAAACATCCGTGGTTTTAATTTGCACTTTCTTCAGCCGCTAAAATTAATTTGCTCTTTTAAGAACCGCTTACGTCTCGGTTATACTGCATAAAGTTTTTATAAAAATGCTAGAAGAAAGTATTTAGAAAAAGTAGACGTTAGAAAAATAATAGGTTATTTTAAAACATAATTTGACGTAAAATATTCATGAATTCGAAGACTCATTATCGATGAAACCAGAAAAATAACTATTTTAACAGAAACGACACGAATGCGATTTTTCAAGGTTTCTAAGTTGTTTTGCAAGAGTCTCCAAGTAAGAAATTTCGAAACTTCTAAACGAAGCTTGCAATTTATACTGCTAACAGATCGTTCTTTAGTATTAGTCTAATTTCAAATTTATATTAATTTAAAATTTTCGTTAGTACTTCTGAACTTGTATTTTAATATACAGTATAGTGAAGCTTGAATAGCCAATAAATAGGCTCAGAGATAAAGGGGGAAGGCGTAAGCACAAATTCTATGGGCGCCAGTAATTATTAGTTTATATTTAGAAGTTAAATATTATTAAAATGCAAAAATAATCAACTAGAAATATTTTGATATTGACAAAATTGTCTTAATTTCTCCAATTTTTCTATCAAAGTATTTGTTTTAAGCAAACAAAATTTTAGTTAAGATTGTGTAAATACACTAGCTATGTAGACAAAATATAGTTTTCTGTTGGTTCAACAATTTATATTCAAAGTTCTTTTAGGCTTTTTTTCTTTGTAGATTTGCTTTTTTTATTATTACACTTTTTATTGCAACAATTTAGACAATAATAAACAATTTATATTCAAAGTTCTTTTAGGCTTTTTTTCTTTGTAGATTTGCTTTTTTTATTGCAACAATTTCGACAATAACAATTATCTACATATAAAATTAATCTATAAAATCTTAAAATATAACACAAGCAATATATTTTATAGATTAATTTTATATGTAGATATTTGGCATTATCTAAATTGTTGCAATAAAAAAGTGTAATAATAAAAAAAGCAAATCTATAGAGGAAAAAAAGCCTAAAAGAACTTTGTTATAATCAATAAAAATATAAAAGCACTAAGGCAGGATCAAAAAATCACACAGAAACCAAGGTTTTATAGTAGTAGCGCTTTCGATTTTATTTAAATCCTCTTCAGCTACACAATTTGAAGAACAACCTTGTTTGTTTTTTTTTGTTCTTTTAATTGTGTAGCTGAAGAGGATTTTAATAAAATCTAAAGCCCTACTACTATAAAATAAAATCACACAGAAACCAAGGTTTTATAGTAGTAGCGCTTTCGATTTTATTTAAATCCTCTACACAATTTGAAGAACAACCTTGTTTGTTTTTTTGTTCTTTTAATTGTGTAGCTGAAGAGGATTTAAATAAAATCTAAAGCGCTACTACTATAAAATCTTGGTTTGTGTGTGATTTTTTGATCCTGCCTTAGTGCTTTTATATTTTTATTGGTTGTCTTTTGTCTAGGCAGTGTAATTAGTTTACGTTTTTGTACTTTGTTATAATGCACACTACCTAAACACAAAGTTAAATCTTATATTCAGTTATTCTAAAATTTAAATTTTTTTAAATCAATTTTCATTATTTTATTTATTAGCGCCTTCAGTTGCGCCATTACATGGCCTAGTTAATTCAACGAAAAAATAGATTTCAGAACTCAAAATACTCTTTAATTTGGACTGTCTCGGAACTTATTACTTATGTGCAATTATTACATGTTATTTTATAAATAAATGCAAATTTCGATTAATTTGCAGTCTTTAAAAATGTTTAGTTTCGAATTGTTCAATATTTAAACCCATTAATAAAAAGCGCCTAGAGGATTTACATAAGTAACGTTGTTTTTTGGTTTATAATTCTTAATATTGTACATGTGTTATTAATAAACTAAATGTATTAAATACTACCGACTTAAGAAATCCGCTCTGATATCAACGTCGAAATTATGATAGTGGGATTTCTAAATATTGAATCTTTAAAATTTTACTGTCCCGACTTATAAATTTAGAAGGTTTGAATTTATGGGCATTATAGGTCACATTCTGAACAAATCTAAAAATGAATTCTTCAGTAGAAGAGCATATTCAAATTTTAATATCTTTTATTATTATATGTAATTCTATTACTTTATAATTACTTTTTCTTATATGTATATGCATTTTTTACATATATACAGTATTCTATTGTCAGAGGTATCATATTTTTGTATTTTAGCGCATGATATTTATCGGGTTATGAAAATGAATAAATGAACTTAATAGCATTTGCAATTTCTACACCAATCAACATAAAAATATGCGAAATTAAAAAAATTGCAACTTCAGTGATTTTTTTTTGTTTCGTAAGAATGATTATTCAATATATTAAATATTTTTATATTAATTTTAACGTAAAAATGAATAAATTCGCAGAATCAGTGTATACAAAATATTCTGAATTTTCGTAAAAGATCGGCATAACAGAGCCTTTGTTACGCGCTTTATTGATGTCAACCGCAAAAATTTTGTCGCTTAGGATTAAGTCATTGAAATGAGTAGAGGTGAAATGAGAGCAATGTAATCCAATCCACATATCGTCCAGGGTGCTAACAACATCTCTGATGGAGTCGGGGGTTGGGGGACAGCAGTTCGCCCTCCGGAAACCCTGACTCAGCGGAAGCACGAGTGGTCCCGCCGTCTGCGGGTGAACAAATGACTCGCTGATTGGGGCGACTCGCTGCGGCCGATCTCGGTTACTGTTTCACATCACGTGATAATACATTATTAACAATATTTTCAGCTGTTTGGACTCGACCAATTTGTTATCTTAACTATATTGCGTTTTACGAGCAAAATATTTGTGCATCTTTATTAAACTTAACCAAAAAATCAAAACATTTTAATTATTTAAATATCATATATCTTATAGTTGAAAGGTATTTAAACTTTCGGAATATATCATGTGATCTAAATTTAAAATTCGTTCGCTGTTTCAAAATAACGTGTTATAATTTATTAATTTAAAGTTATTGATGTAACACGCGTACAATTTCAATATTTTCAGCTGTTTGGACTCGACCAATTTGTTATCTTAACTATATTGCGTTTTATGAGCAAAATATTTGTGCATCTTTATTAAACTTATTTAAATAATTAAAATGTTTTGATTTTTTGGTTATCATATATCTTATAGTTGAAAGGTATTTAAACTTTCGGAATATATCATGTGATCTAAATTTAAAATTCATTCGCTGTTTCAAAATAACGTGTTATAATTTATTAATTTAAAGATATTGATGTAACACGCGTACAATTTCTAGCTGGTTTAAAAATTTTCAGACTTATCTGCACAGAGAAGCGAGAAAAAATCAAACACGATAGTAGTAATCCAGCGATCAATGAAATCTGTTTTATGATCTCTGTCGGCCTTATAAACTGCATAATAAAACCAAGCAGATGGAAGCTGTCAGTTAAAGCCTCGGGCAGAGATTGAAACCAATACGATCATCTTATAAAGTCAACATATGCAGTCGCCATTGGAAGGAGAATGGCTGATGACTGACTGCATCGTGTTAATATCTTCACTGTCATTCTTGTTTATGAAATCTAGCTTACTTTGTGTGAATTAAGTTTATATCGTTAAGTAAATCTGTAAAAGTAGTTGATTACCCGGTTTGTTTTAATTAACAATGTTTAAAAATTGTGTAAGTTGAATATATATATTTACATTGAAAAATAAACTTTCGAAATTCAACCCGAAGCAATGGCTGACGAGATTTATAACAACCAAAAATCAATAAGTTATAGTCATAATACGATGTTTATAATAAAATATTTGCAAAAAGTAAATCTTGAGTTTATTAAAATTAAATGTACAATATAAATTTTATTAAATTAAATAGATTTTTAATATTTTATGAAATTACCTCATTAAGAATGACCTTGAGAATGACGCAATTAGTAGCAGACGATCTTCGGATAATATTTATTAAAATTCAACATAAAAATAATAATCTAAATTTTTATAAATAATGTATTTTAGAATTAAATATTATCATCAAAATAAATTAATTTTTGATTAAAGAACTTAAAATCGCTAGTTATAATTTATTCAGAACTATATAAAAATCAAAAATCTTGCAAAAATGTCTGTTATTTTATAAAAATATTT
>AYEL01027846.1:0-19731 GCA_000484575.1 Olivierus martensii | reverse complement strand
ATCATAAAAATTTATGTTTTGTCAGAATAAAGATCGACAAACTATTGCTAGTTTCGTTTTTGCCATGAGTGTCATCACGTTCGGGTTTTTGTTCGAATTTTTAGACACACCCTTAATCAGCGACCGGATGGCCGATGGTGTCGCGTTGGCGTGCCATGCAGGAGGACCCGTTCGCGTCCCGGCTCCGGCATACTCCTGAAAAGTTTCGGGGTTCTAGGCCCTACCCGGCGAGCCCGTCTTTCACCAACCGGCCCCTTCTACGGGTGTGAATGCAGCCCATAATTTGAATTGGCATCGTCCCTTAGTAATCTTCCAAATTGGAAAGGGGGTAAAAAAAGTTCAGTTAATCTATAGGAAATTATAATTAAGTATAATATTGTTTCAATATTAAAGTTTTTCCGAATAGAGAGCATATTTTGATGATAACAAATATGAATTTTTATTCTCTATTTAATCAGAAAAAATGCTTTCTATTAGGTGTCTGATTACTGTTTGAGGCAGATTCATCTACCTCACGAATTTAAAATATTTCAATATTGTATTCTTGAACAATACGAGGATTCTTAGAGTACAACTCTTACATTAAAATACAGTATCTGGAGCCCAAAAACTTTTGTCGAACAAATCTTTATAATAATTAATGTCTTGACAAGCAAGAGAAATTATAACTAACATATCAAAGTTGATTTATACTTATAAACTGTAACAATTTTTTTAATTGAAATTTGTTAGTCTGCTTTCAGAAGGAAAAGGAGTCTTATTTTGATAAGACTATATAGCAATGGTGGCCAAATTGCGACTCACGAGCTACATGCGGCTCTTTGGTAATTTCAATGTGGGTCTACAGCATGAAAGTTAGTAATTAATATGGAGCAAATACCTACTTATTTTTAAAAATAATATATATTTGTAATTTATTTATTGTAAAGTGAAGTATCCATCTAAATGAAATAAATGCATATGAAATATATGATAAATAATTTCGAAACCATTTGATAAGATTACACGGAAAAACTAATGCTGCTCTCAAAGAAAAAGAAAACTGATTGCGGCTT
The DNA here is from genome assembly GCA_000484575.1 of Olivierus martensii. NCBI lineage: Eukaryota > Metazoa > Arthropoda > Arachnida > Scorpiones > Buthidae > Olivierus > Olivierus martensii. Next base: position 18,676 of record AYEL01027846.1, on the reverse strand, counting down.
TCAAGTATTTTAGAGGCTCTTAGTGATATGAAGCTTGGCCACTCCTGCTATATAGATTTATAGTTGGCCGGATGGATGCGTTGATGTAGCATCCACTCTGGAGAATCTTAGTTCGTTTCTGGGTCCCTCATCTCTAGATTTTTAGGAAGGGCTGGGTTTAATTATTGAACCCTATCTTTCATCTATTGGCCAACCCGCCAAGATGTGAACAGCAATGGTGGGCTCTTAAAATAGTATATCCGTTTAGTATCGAATACAACGGAAAGCGGCGTAAAATCTAGAAGAGAAAAAAGATACCGAAATGGTACAGCATATACTATTTTATATTTTTATAATCAACTAGCCAGATTTCATTTTGTATGACAAAAATGAATATTCTCTTATGATAACATTTTGTAAAAGTCGCATTTTTGAATAACAATATTGTGTAAGAAAAATGTAAAATAAGTACTGTATTTTCTATTTTTCTTTTTAAGCCATTTTTATGTAAAAAAAAAATTATATGTACGAGTGTTATATCGTTTGTTCGATCGCCTATAAATATATTTCCAGAACTAAACATCACAGAGCATTCAAATTTCAAATCATATTTTATTAATACTAGCCAAGGACCTTGATACTAGCTAATGTCTATGAATTTAAAATCTACGTATGCTTCCGTTTCATTTATATACCAGTGTATCTTATCCCCCGTACCACCATTTTTTCTCGGAAACAATTTGAGATAGGAAGTAGGGAGAAAAATTTTGATCACCAACCGGAGAATCGAATGGTCACGATAAAAATTTTGTAGTCCTATCGAAAATAGGGGCACAAGGGATCAACTTTGAAATTTCCAATGAAAATGTATCCGATTTAGACATTGGATAGAGCTGTAAAAACCAAATTTTGTTTTGAAAATTTTTTAATATCTACGGAGTGTGAGATATCACAAAAAATATGCTGCCACATGTACCGCCGATTGGGCTATTCAAGCAATAAAAAGAATTTGATAGAGGACATCTATGTACATTCATGGCGCTCATAAAGGGCTAAAACAAGTCGAGAGACCCTTAATCTTGAGTATGGCTCCGTGCCGAACTGATGGCGAAAGACTTGTCACACCTGCGGTTCGAGTACTACCACCGAGTACCCGAATTGGCCTTTTTCTTCTTCTTCTATCTGTTAATATGGAGGGTATGGTCCACCTGCCTTGTCCTCCGAACTGTAATTGGCCTTAAATTTGCATAATTCTGTTATGTGCTGCTCAATAGTGTTTCGCAGGTCTTCTGTCAGATTCTTCTTATTATTATTGTTTAAATAGCCCAATCGGCGGTACATGTGGCAGCATCATTTTTTGTGATATTTCACAATCCGTAGATTTTAAAAAATTTTAAAAACAAAAGTTGTTTGTTTTTCACAATTTTATCCAATTATGCCTAAATCGGCATACATTTTCATTAGAGATTTCAAAGTTGAACCATTGTGCCCCTATTTTCGATAGGACCACAAAATTTTTATCGTAACCATTCGATTCTCCGGATTTACTTTGGTGATCAATTTCTTCCTATTTCCTATCTCATCGCGTTTCCGAGAAAAAAGGGTGATACGGTGGTAAAATACACCCTGTATATAAAATGCAGTTTGCTGCTGTCTGTTCCGTTAAGATTTTCGCATCATATGTTGATCTCAAGGGATCAGCAAATGATGCAAAAATCTTACTGTTCTAGAAACCAAACTTGGTTTCTAGAGCATTGGTTCTCAACCAAGATGGAATTCCCCCGAGGAGAATTTTAATGTTTCAGGGGGATAGAAATCACTAATGAAATAAAATGTTCATTATAAACTTTTTTACCATAATGCATATCATAATTGTTTATTGAATGTTTGTTTATCATAAATAGAGTTTTTTATTTAATCTTAAAGAAAAAAGAACTTTTTTACAGCGTATTTCTTTGTGAAGTATATTGGCATATTTCAAAAATAAATAAAGTTTTTGAAAGACCAAGAAAGCTTAGGCGTAGGAAAAAAAGGAGCAAACATTTATTGCTTTTTTATTTGCTATTTGTTTTCTTCTTCGTTCCTCAAAGGATTTGTAGAACTTGGAACCAAAAGTAGTATGGATTGAAAAACGAGTGCAATGCTTAATTCTAATTCTAATTGTAATTGTCGTACGATATATACCTGTAGATAGGAGTAGAATGCAAATTCACTGAATTCATCTGATGAAATTTAAAACATCAAACAACCTTTTGAGTTACGCTATCTTGGGAAATGGCGAATTATATTCTGAACTAAGTTGAAAAAGGGGAAAGGAGCAGAAAAAGATTGACAACCACTGTTCTAGAGCAGGGACGGCGGTAGGCAAGGTAGGCGACTGCCTACGGCGGCAAAATTTAGGAGCGGCAAAACCGCCTGAACTAGAGCGGAAAAAATAAGCACAACCCACAAAAATATTTTTTATTTCTTGAATCTAGAATGTAAATGAGTAGTAAAATCAAATACAACAGGAATAGATAGGCTTCTGGGCATTCCTATATTTTGAGATGCATCGCAGACCGGATTTAACAAGCTTATTCAAATATAAAGGAATAAACATGCTTCTCGCTTCTATAAATTATGAGATACGCCTGTGCCGCAGACAGGATTCAATAAGTTTTTTCCACCCACATATAAAAGAGAGTCAGATTTAAAACAATGCTTTAATCCCCTATGGGTAGGGGCAAGAATATACCCACCGTCTGACCCCGCGTGGAGTAAAAGGCTCCTAAAGGGGTTACTTCGCGTTGGTGGTTCCGAGGTCCGTCACTGGGGGCTCACTTGTGGGTTCCTATACGGAATCGGAACTGCTTCGGTAGTGTCCACATCCGTCACTGGGGACCTGCGGCGGGGCCCGCATACGGACTTGGACCACCCGGCGGACTCGTCCGCCTCATTTTAGGCACTTTCGCTTCCTCTTTTCGCTTTCGCGCTTTTTCTTTTCGGGGGACAAGTTTCACATAACCCCCATTGGGATCGGATACAAAAAAACAATGCTTTATTTATGCAACAACGTCCGGTTGTGGTAGTGATACAGTTAGTTACAAGTGTAGTGGATGTGGAAAGTGATTTTTAGAGGTAAGTGGGTATTATTTGTTATACACCTAACATTCTAAATTCACTCAATGATTTTTTCAACCGACTTCACTTTTTACGTATTTATATTTAATCGAGATTTTCTAGAGAACTGTTAAACCGATTTCAATAAAACTTTTTGCTGTGTATCCTCAACAATATCTAGCATGGGCGTAGATAAGGAAACAGGGTGTACTTCCTCCTCGAGGTCGGAAGAGACAAAATATGTTTCAAAATAAAACGAATTCACTTTTTTAAAGTTCGACCCACCCCTCGCCGTGGAGGCGGGATCAGTGAGCAGCCTGTGGAAGGGCCTGTTTTGCCCTGCCACATAGTATTCCACCTGAATGGAGTGTGGCGTCATAAATTCTTTATTTCAACAATTTTTTTCGAAAATTTTAGTCAGTGACGCCCAAATTCAGCAGTTTTTAACCCCTGACCCAAAAAGTAGGGTGTTCAACAATTTTTTTCGAAAATTTTAGTCAGTGACGCCCAAATTCAGCAGTTTTTAACCCCCGACCCAAAAAGAAGGGTTTAGTCTGTGACTCTCAAATTCTTTCAAAAGTTTTAGTCCGTGTCCAAAATAAAGGCAATATTTGGGCTGAAATACACTGCTTTTTTCAAAGATTTTCGCGCTAAAATTGTTGAAATAAAATCAATTTAGTCTTTATTTCAAGAATTTTTTTCGAAAATTTTAGTCAGTGATGCTCAAATTCAGCAGTTTTTAATCCCCGACCAAAAAGAAGGATGTTATAAGTTAAAAGAGGGGTGTTATACGATGCCACAGCCTCTGTCTGTGGCATCGTAGCTCCTAAACGGATGAGCCGATTTTAATGCGGTTTGTTTTGTTTAAAGGCTGGTTTAATTGGGATGGTTCTTAGCTATATTTGATGCGAACCCGGGTCCTCCAGAATGGAAAGCCGAAGCGTTTCCACGCGACCAATCCGGCCGACAAAAGAAGGGTGTTATAAGTTTGAAGTCTCTGTCTGTGGCATCGTAGCTACCAAATGGATGAGCCGATTTTAATGCGGTTTTGTTTTGTTTAAAGGCTGGTCTAATCGGGATGGTTCTTAGCTATATTTGTTGATATTCACTTCATGCGTTGGGGGTTTTTATAAAGCTTACTTTTAATTATTAAATAAATTTTTGTACGCGCTATTAAATCTATTATTTCTTGCGTACACCGCAGCCTCTCTGACCCAAGCGGGACCTGTATTATCCCTCCCTAACAAAAATAGCTATCTAAGCCCTAATTCTAGATAATTAGCTCTGCGTTCGAAAATTTTTAAACCGATTCAAATCACACCCTTTGTCTTTTATATTCCTAGCGTTTAGGTTTGGTCGGTATGCTGTGCACATTTAAAGTTAAAAATATATAACTACTTTTGTAAAATTGCTGAACCGATTAAGAATTAATTTTTTCTTGTGATTTTTAAAATATATTTCTCCATGAATAGCGTTGAAACGCGCGCAAATCTGATCTATGCTTTTACTCTCCTGGACCGCCTATGCAAATAGAATGAAAAAGTATTTAAATCGACAAAAGAACAGAAATATTTTATAGTTTTGTTTTCAAACAATTTGAATTGTTTTTTGAAACATGTCTGTCAGTTTGTACTACTGTAGCGACACAGCTGAACCGATTTTAGGAAAAATTTTAAATCGATTCAAATCACACCTTTTGTCTTTTATATTCCTAGCGTTTAAATTTGGTCGCTATGCTGCACATTTAAAGTTAAAAATATATAACTACCTTTGTAACACTGTTGAACCGATTAAGAATTAATTTTTTTTTATTTTTAAAATATATTTCTCCATGAACAGCGTTTAAATGCACGCAAATCTGATCCATGCTTTTACCGTCCTAGACCGCCTATGCAAATAGGCTGAAAAAGTATTTAAATCAACAAAAGATCAGAAATATTTTATATCTCCTGTGAGTAGGGGCAAGAATATACCCACCGTCTGACGTATTTAAATCAACAAAAGATCAGAAATATTTTATATCTCGTGTGAGTAGGGGCAAGAATATACCCACCGTCTGACTTCGCGTGGAGTAAAAGGCTCCTAAAGGGGTTACTTCGCGTTGGTGGTTAAGAGGTCCGTCACTGTGAGTTCCTATACGGAATCGGAACTACTTCGGTGGTGTCTACATCCGTCACTGGGGACCTGCGGCGGGGCCCGCATATGCACTCGAACCACCCGGCGGACTCGTCCGCCTCATTTTCGGCACTTTCGCTTCCTCTTTTTGCTTTCGCGCTTTTTCTTTTCGGGGGACAAGTTTCACATAACCCCCATTGGGATCGGGACAAAAAAAATAAAAAATAAATATTTTATATTATTGTTTTCAAGAATTTGAATTGTTTTTTGAAACGTGTCTGTCAGTTTGTACTACGGTAGCGACACGGCTGAACTGATTTTAATGAACTTTTGATGTTGATAGCTACAGCAAGTAACCGGATAGTAATGGAAGGTTGAAAATCATATATATGCGGTTTTGACCGTTCGATTAACCTTCTTCTTCTTCAATTCTAATATATTCCGATTTTAGTGAACTTTTGATGTTGATAGCCCACAGCAAGTAACCGGGTAGTAATGGGAAGTTGAAAATCATATATATATGCGGTTTTGACCATTCGATTAACCTTATCAAATATAGCAAGGTCTATCAAATACTTAAAAAGATTGTTTTGTTTTAGAATGTCTGATGGAAGAAAAAGACTATCTGGTAGTCAATATAAAAAGAAGAGATTGGAGAAGCAAACACAGCTTCAAAAGCAGGCAGGAGCGTTGCATAGCTTCTTAAGAGATACAAGTAGTTCCAAACAGAACAAAGACCCAAGCGTTTGCCGGGATCTGAACACTACCGTCAATTCTGATTTGGATTTGGATTATCAAGACGACATCAATAATAAAGATGAAATTGAGAGTTGTTCCAGACAGAAACAGAATTCAACAGGTTTTGAGGCAATGGATATCACGGCAAATGAAGGAAGCCTCAACCAAATTCTATCATCAGACCCAGGATTATGGCCCGATCGTATAAGCGACTCAGATCGAACATTTTTAGTTAGAAAAGATCCATTATCTCCATTATTTGATTACGATTTCCCATTTGACAATCAAAATTCAAATCGAAGATTTAGCGCAAAACACTATAGCAGGATTTTAAAAAATGGAGAACAGGTTTCAAGAGATTGGCTGGTATATTCTATGTCAAAAGATTCCGTGTTCTGTTTTTGTTGCATACTTTTTGATAATTCAAAATTAAGTTCCTTTTCAAATGAAGGTTATAGAAACTGGAAAAATATTGGTGAGGTATTAAAAAAGCATGAAGACTCAAAAACTCATGTAGATAATTTGAAATCACGGATAGAGCTAAAACGAAGGTTGGAAACTTGTCAGACAGTAGATTCAGGTACACAAAAGACTTATTAATGCTGAAATTAAATATTGGCATGAAGTGATTTTACGTATAATATCAGTTATTAAATTGCTTGGAGAAAGTTCTCTACCTTTCCGGGGTACAAGCGACAAGTTTATGAACATAATAATATAATTCAATTGCTAGCTGAATTTGATCCCATAATGGAGGAACACGTTCGTAGAATCCTCAACAATGAAGAAAAGAAAGTGACATATTTAGGGAAAACATCCAGAATGAAATTATTAGACTATTACATGATAACATAAAGTCTTATATTATAAAACAGGTTCAAAAAGCGAAATATTATTCGATTATTCTTGATTGCACTCCCGATGCGAGCAAGGTTGAACAAATGACATTTGTAGTAAGATATGTTTCTACTGATCAATTAGAATCGGTATTTGAATGTAAAATTAATGAACATGTTTTGGATTTTCTTCCTATTGAGAGATCTACTAGCAAGGAATTATCTGAAGTTTTGTCAGAAGAGTTAGGGGAAAATGGATTGAAATTGGAAAATACGAAAGGTCAAGGTTACGACAATGGTTCAATTATAAGAGGCGACAAATCGGGAATACAATCAAGAATTACAATTCTAAACCCTAGAGCATTTTACGTATCTTGCAGCAGTCATTCCTTAAACTTAGTAATTAACGATATGAGAAAAGCTTCTTTGGAGGCAGCGAACTTTTTTAATATGGTTCAAAAGCTATATGCTTATACGTTTTTTGCCTCGTCGACGTTTCGGTGGGCCATATTAAGAGAACATCTCAATACTCTTACATTGAAACCATTGAGCGACACTCGTTGGGAAATTCGTATAGATTCCCTAAAGCCTTTACGTTTTCAAATGCGTTGAATTAACTTTAGGAAATTTCTATTATTATTATGTTCATAAAACTTGTCGCTGGCCGGATTGGTCGCGGGGAAACGCTTCGGCTTTCCACTCTGGAGGGGCTCGAACCTCCAGAGGTGTTTCCCCCTCCCCTCTCGAGGAGGAGGGGGAAACACTCGGCTTTCAACTCTTCTTCGGGTTCGAGTCTCGAGTCCCACCCCTTGAAAATATTTTTCATGGGGTCCGGGCCCGGCCCATGAAATATTCACGATGCTTTATTAAGAATTTATGAGAATGCCGAAATAGATAATATGATTCGAGATGAGGCTAGCGGTTTATTGACCATAATAAAACAATTTAAGCTTTTATATTCGATCGTCATTTGGTATAAAATTTTGAATCATATTAATCCGATGAGTAAGCTACTTCAATCCAAAGATTTTGATTTATCCAATGACAATGATTTATTAAATAACTCATTAATTTTTTCTAATAATTAAGATCGGATGAATCCTTTGACAACATTATCTTAGAAGCTGAAAACTTAGCCAGCGAAATCGATATAGAAAAAAAACTTTGAATTGACTACACCACTTCATTGTGTTCGGACTACAAAACGAAATTTTTCATATGAAAGTTTAGACGAACCGATACAAGAGTCAAAACAAAAATATAAAATAGAATTTTTTTCTTTACTATAGATCGGGCGATTAATGCATTGGAGCTGAGATTCAACCTACTGAATAATCATAACGACTGTTTTGAGTTTTTGTATGATGTTCACAAACTAAAAGACGTGTAAAAATGAATTACTGGTTTAATTGTAAAGATCTCGAAAACATCTTGACAGATGGTGATTCCTCCAATCTTAACGCTTTAGAACTGGCTGACGAAATAGTCCTTGTTTCTTCACTTTTAACAAAGAAGGTCCAGTTGACGTTCTTAAATTCCTTACTTCCCTTAAAATCGGGCCAAATTTGACCATTGCTTTAAGAATTTTGCTAATGCTACCCATAACTGTTGCTACTTGCGAAAGAACCTTTTCTAAATTAAAAATAATAAAAAATTATTTAAGAACCATGTCTACTCGAAATCGTCTTAATGGGTTAGCAATGTTGGCCATTGAACATGAATTGAGTAATAAATTAGATCTGAAAGAAGTTATTCGCGATTTTGCAGAAAATAAACTTCGAAAGAAATTGTTTTAATTTAAGTTTAGACTTTGAATATTATTTAACTAGTTTTGTTTATTGTTTTAAAAGTATATTTAAATTATCTCTGAAAATAGTAGGTACTAGTTTCAGTTTTTAAGTTCATTGTCGTTAGCTCGTTAAAAATGTAAATTTTGTTTTTCAATAAAACAATTTTCCGTTAATCTGTATTAGTATTATTGTCTTAATTCAATTATACGTCATTTTTCTGGTTAACATGGTTCTTTTATAATTATGGTTTTTTTTAATTTAAAAATTTTTTTGAAGCTTAGGGGCGGCATTTTTTGGGTTTGCCTACGGCGGCAAAAACGCTAGGGCCGGCCCTGCTCCTATGCCGTCTCGAAATGCGTTTGATACGTGATTTGATATCAGTTCAGTGCAGTACATACAAAAGTCTGCTACGGTCACAGTTCATATTTATGATCGTTCATCAACGTTATTTTACAATTAAAGTTTAGCCTCTATTACGAAAATTATGGATCAGTTTATACAAAATGATCCAAATTTTGATAGAAGTTCAAAGGCAAGACTAAGTGTCATGGATGCGATATCGAAAGTTGCTTATTAACGAAAGAAAGAAAACGATTTTTCGTTAGATAATTCTTAACGAAAAAACAAAAAGTATCAAATGAGGAAGAATCTTCTTCCAAACAAATTATTTACTCGAATATTTTTGATTTTCATGAATGATTTATGAATACAAATCGATATTAGCAATAAAAATGTCTATAATTAATGTAATACAATAGTAATAATACATGTTACAAAATAAAAAAAGGTACATATATTTTTTTATTCACTGTCCCGTTTCACCTATTCCCATTGTTTGCGTGTTAAGAAGACCTCGTTTAATGCTGTTTCGTTTAGCGCTTGGAACATATCCCCGTGTTAAATGGGGTCTTTTTTTATTATTCCAAAGTGTTAATTACACAAGGTCATGGAGGTTGCAGGAAATTAACAAATCAATAATTTTTTGTGGATTAGAATACAGGTCCTGCTTGGAGACAACAATACAGGAAAGAAGGTGCTCAGGAGAGGCATCCTGGTTGTTACAGTAAGTACATTTAGGGAAAAATATTTTGACCATTTTTGAAGGAAATAGGTCTAGTCTGCCCCGACGTAAGGCGGGAAATCATGGTAGCATGTTTATAGGAAAGGAAAAAATTGTTCCTTTGCTTTGAATGTACCAATGATGATTGAAATTTTCAAGATGTCCCTGCATTAAGGTATATCTTTAATTGTATTTAAAAAAGTCAAAGTAAAAGGATTCCATATTAACAGCAGATGAATTTGCAAGAATATCAGCCATTTCATTGCCTGTCACACTAACATGTGAAGGGATCCATTGGAAATCGATAGTAGAGTCTTTATGAAGTTTGTTTAAATTTTTCAGCAATTTCCTTAAGAAGTTTATTAGAGCTACTGAAACAGTTCTTAATGCTAAGTAAAGCTGCAGTGGAGTCAGTGAATATGACAATTTTCTCTGGAGTATTTTTATCAAGATGTTGGAGAGCAAGATTTATAGCAATGAGTTCAGCATTGTAGGAAGAACATCCATTAGGATTAGTCACTTTAAATTTTTGTGTATTCCCTTTCTGAATGAGACTCCACTTCCGGAGGCACCGTCCAAGTACTTGGAACCATCAGTAAAAATTTTAACATAATTATTATCATATTCTTCAATTTTTGCAAGTCCCAGGATTTTTAAAACTTCAGGAATTTCTAAGTTTTTGTTATTATGTTGTCCAATATTTGAATTAATACTGATATTTCTTCTTAAAGTATTGGGTGGAAGAATTGAATTATTTGAGAATTTGTTTGTGCAGGAGAGAGGAATTTTATTTTTATGGCTTTAAGAAATCAAAATCTATAATGTGATTATGTTTATTATACAGTATTATACTATTTATACAGCATTCTTTTTAATCACTTATTAAATTTTTCTCCAAACAAACCAAAATACTCGACTATTCATCCTACTTAAATCAGTCTTTTCTATGTTAAATATCCAAGAAATAAAAATTCTAGTTGAAAATATAATTGACGAAAAGCTTCTAACAATACGGATAGCAGGAGTTTACATAACAATCCTTAAATAATAGGCTGACACAACAATAGAGTGAAATCAAGAATTTGGCAAGAACAGCATTCGACTATGAAGATTTCAACTGAAAATAAGTTAGAAGTGATAAGAAAAAATCTTATCCTTCTTGGAGAGAAGAATCTTCTCGAATGATAAAAAGTTAAGACCAAGCTTTCGACATATTCAACAATTTAACAAGCAGCAGCATTCTATTATAATGGTTCCAGCTGAAAATAGGTTAGATGTGTGCCTGGCTCATAATAAGGCTCCTCTCACATGATAAAATCGATTATGAGACCGATTTTCTCTCGCACTCTCTCGGTTTCCTTGAGATGGAGAAGAGCCTCCATGTCGAAACTTGCTTGAAGTCTGTGAACCTTGTAAATACCGGATGCTGCTAATTGCGTGGGAGGCAGAGGGATTAATAAGCCGATTTTGATTCGGTCGCGAAAAGGTCCAGTTTTATCCATAATGGTAATTACTGCCTACCTAGCTATTATGGAGTTTCTGGATAAACAAAAAATCCACAAAGAAGGGTGAGACCTTGACAAGGTTTTGTGTCTTAAAGTGAAAAATTATCACAAATTTCACTAACTAATTTCACCCGCAGAAAATTTTATGTATAAATACTACTACAGCATATTAATAAATACCATGTTAAAAGAGAAAATGATTATTCCTTAGCAAAAATTGTCAGACATTTTTTACAAAAATCTTTAGGACTTCACAATTCTTTTAATATCTAAAATAAATTATAAAATCAGTTTTTAATATAAAAGAATTCTTAATTGAAAATGCATTATAATTTTTAAATTTCTATTTTTTAATAAAATTACTCTAAAATATCTAAAATAAATACCTATAGTTTAACAAATGCTGCCTGCGCTTTATCATGTGATCTTTCTGTCGATTAATACAGTACTTTTACAAAAGTTTATTTTATGTATAGTGCCTGGAGTAATGATTTCAAAAAATTTAAGTTTGTGAATAATTGCCAGATTTTCAAATATTTATAATATTATTTTAATTAATAATCTTTATATTTAAATTTTAATAGCGTAAGTACACATAATTTCAGCATCCTGATCTTATAATTATCTTTTGACAATTCTGCGATTCCTAAGTAATAGTCGCTTTACCATGTCGCTTTACCTTCCCACTTCTCGAGAATTTTTCAGACTATTTAGCATCATTCTTATTCTTCATACCCTCTCTCATCCGCAGCTTAATATTCAATAGTTATTGAAAAATGTATTCTTCAGTCTGTTTACTCATTCATATTTCTCGTTTTCCTGTTAAAAAAGAAAATGATTCGTTCAATACAAGAAATGATAACTGAATTATATTAAAGTTGTCGGTCTAATGATTATGTTGATATGTGCTGAATTTCTGCCCTGGAGGATCCGGGTTCAGTTTCTGGTCTCACATCTCCAAATTTTTTTCAGAAGGAATTCGGCTCCGCCCAACCTTAAGGCCGGTTCTGCTAATAAAAGAGAGCAGATAAGCGGGTTTAAATTATTTTCAAATCGTAAATGTAATACTAACATCAAAGAAAGATTTGTGTTGCTTAACATGAAATTGCTGCAATTGCTTTGCTTTTTTATTATAATTTTACATTGAATTATACATATAAAATATTTTTTAAACATAAATTATTTATTTGTTTTACAATAATAAATAATGTTTCCCTTTGTTTTACATGTTGAAAATAAATTTCTCTAATATTGTAATGTTATTATGTTATTATGAAGCATATACTATAAGTTTATTTTTGTATAATTTTTTTCAAATATATTGCTCTGTATAAAATAAGTGCATACAGTAAGACCCCGCTTAACGCTGCTCCATTTAACGCTGTTTCGATATAACGCGTTTGTTCGAATTCTATATTTTTATTGATTCACTTTGGCGTGGTTTATCAAATCGTTATTCTTACATAAATCCGAAATCGCAGGAATTTGTTGCATTGATACTCCTATGTCGTCTCATAGTGCGTTTGATATCAGTGCAGTGCAGTACAGACGAAAGTTTTCTACGGTCAGAGTTCATATTTATGATCGGTTATCAATGTTATTTTACAGTAATAAAAATAACAATTATTCCATTTTAGTTTTAACCTGAATGCTGCCACTTTAAATTATAGTTCCTCGAAGTTAGAACGTTTTTCTTTCATCAATATTTTTTCGTTGTTTATAATTTACTGCAATCTGATTACTGCTTTTTGTTCTTAAAACTTTTTATTTTCTAAATTTAAGAATTTTTTCATGAATGATTTATAAATACAAATCGATATTAGCAATAAAAAATCTCTATAATTAATGTAATATAATAGTAATAACGCATGTTACAAAATAAAATAAAAAAATGCTATGTATATATTTTTTATTCACTGTCCTGTTTCACCTATCCTCATTATTTATTTGCTAAAATGTCCTCGTTTAACGCTGTTTCATTTAGCGCTTTATTTCCTTGGAACGTATCTCCCTGCGTAAACGAGGTCTTACTGTATTTAAAAAATTGTTTTCAATTTGTTAAATTTTTCAAATCGACCATTATATTATCTCCTTTTCCCAGAACAGTGTTATTTCCCCAAGTTCGACCTGTAAATATGTTATATTTCCACCTGGATTAATTACTGGATTCTTTTTCAGGAGAGGTCCTGCTTGGCCAGTTGAACTTAAGGTCTAGCCAATTCGTTATAATATAACGTCAATAGTAAATAAACGTAAATAACCACGTGGAAACGTGCTCTGTTTATATCTTGGAGGATCCGAGTCCCACATCTCCAAATTTTTAGTAGATGTCCGACCTAGCTCGTTGAATCCCATTCTTCATTTGACGGCTGATCCCACCAGGGGGCGACCCATGATGGGCATGAAAATACTCATCGCCTAGTACCACTGCGTGAAAAGTGGCGTCAAACTACATAGAACTACAACAGGTTTTTATCTAACAAGTTCAAAAACTTCAAAGCAAAATTAATTTCATAATTAACTTTTGCTTTGAAATTTTATGAATATATAAATTATCAAAATGAAACTTAAATTTTTTTTAAATGAATCAATACTTGTGAATAATATCTCAACAATTAATTATAATTGACTCTATTGTCAATATTTTTCAATTTAGTCTTTCAATTTACTAATTTCATTGATTTTGTTAGAGTTTTTATTGAATTCTTCATTCTATGCTCTAATTATATTACAAAAGAAGAAAAATATAAAATTTTATATACTGTATATAGAAAAATAATAAAAACTGTACATATTTTCGTTACTCAATTAAGATTCTTTGATAAGTAGATGATTGACTTCTTTTTAAATTTATTTATCTAATTTGCATTTATGGATAAAATTCGATATTTCATTTAGGATAAATCAAATATCGTTCATTTGTCTCAAAATATGTAAATTAAGAAATACTCGAGTTTATCAAGTATCATATGGAACAACAAGATCTCTCCACTGTAATTATGAAAGTTGAAAATGTTATATAAAAAGCATTTCAAAGTTAAATATAAAAAAGTTATATATAGTGTTTACATCACTATTCATATTTTTCGAAGGAAATTAAATAATATTATTATAATACAGCACTAATGGTATTATATACAGAAATTGACTGTATTATAAAAATGAATAAAAGATCTTTCTGAATGTATAAAATTTTATAAGGAACAAACTTTATGGATATAGTTAACGTAAATTATTAATCATTCGGTATCGTTAGATAAATAATGCTTATGAAATAATTTTCATGCTATATAAAGGAAAAAAATTAAATCCTTGTAGTACGTAGCTTTATGAGTGTCTATTGTATCTTAGTCTTTTACTTCAATGAAAAAAATGTAAAAAAATCAAAATTTATATTTGAAAATGATCATAATTTAGAAACAAATTATAAAAAAATTTTATATAAGCATTTAAGAAACAATTCTTTAATTAGATACAAACTATAATAAGAGAGAGGCAATAATAAAAATGAAATGAAAACAAGTCTATAAACTAATAAACAATATTTAACTGTAATAATAATCTCATTATTATAAAAAATGCTGTTAAATATCGATAATAATATAAATTAATATTAAAATATTTTTTTAAATTTTAAGATAATCCCTGTTTTGTTTGTTTAAGATTCAAATAGTCCTTGAATAAATTTAATTAGAGTATTGGAAACTAAATTAATCAAATTAATTTTTTTAACAAATTAATCAGCTCATTCTATAAATAGTTTCGTATAAATAGCAAGCGTTAATTAGGAACGTTTGCTACTTATGAAATATCATTTAAATAACTTGATTATTATTGAAGAAATTAAATTACAACGATTAAAAAAGTGATGCCAAATTATGAATAAAAAATTGCAGAATTTTTAATTATAAAGCATTTTTTTTTCTTTATTAAAAAATCACCAATTATCACCAGTCCATTGAAGGATGAAGATCTTTAAAATGGCACCAAGTTTATAGTTCGCTCTTATCGAACTCTTTCCATTTCTTTAATTTTATCGACTTACACTTTGTGTAATTCTTCCCATTTTCAAGAATTTAATCATTTATATATATATATATATATACAGTATGCTGTTCTTTGCAATTTAAAATATTTTCTCTTGATATTATATAAATATTTTCTGTTCTTTTATATATGTACAAGCTCCTGCCAAAATGTTTGTCACTTTCAACTAGGCGCTGGAAACCGGGGCTTGTATTAAATGGCTGGCTTTTAATTTTATTCAGCCAAGCAATTTTACTTGAGTGTAAAATCCTTTCTTGACATCTTGGCAAAGATTAGTGTATGTATGTGTAGCCATACTTTCGAAAAATTCCTAAAATATATCAAAAATTGAAAATTCCTTTTCTGCTACTGTCCCAATTAAGTGAAAAGTTGTCCCAATTAAGCGTTTAAATTTTGTATTAGTTTATTAGTTTGGTTTTCGTTCTTTGAGATTTGTCCCAATTAACCGGTGTCCCAATTAAGTGGAATCCACTGTATTAATTTACTGGACATTTCACAAATAAGATAAGAAATGTATAGGTTGATCTTTTTTAATGAATAACCATAGTGGTAATTCAATATTAAATAGAAATGTAATTATTATTACATAGATAATATTAGTTAATATTAAATGGAAATGTAGCAATCTATGTACTGATCAGAGTTGCCAATTGGGCGGATTTCACGCCCAATTGGGCTAATTTTAAAGACTGGTGGTGGGAAATTTTGAGTGATTTTGGGTTGTGGTTTTTTTGGGCTACTTTTAAGGACTTGTGCTGTTTTCTGGGCTATATATCAAATCGGCACAAGCAAGACACGAGGTCCCTCTGTGGGTAAGGGGTTAGAATATGCCCACTGTCTGATCCCGCATGGAGTAAAAGGCTTCTAATGGAGTCATCTTGCGTTGGTGGTTCCAAAGTCTATCACTGGGGCCTCGCCTGTGGGCTCCTATATGGAATCGGGACTGATTTGGAGGTGCCCACATCCATCACTGAGAGTGTTCTGCATGCAGTGAGACTCTATACGGATCTGGACTGCCTGGCAGGCTTGTCCTCCAATTCAGTTTTCGCGCCTATTGTCTTTGGAGGACAAGTTCTCACATAACTCTCATGGGGAAGGGTAGTATAAAAAAAATACACTGTTAGAAGCTGATGTTAGAAGAATAAGGCACGTAGTTAATAAAAATTTGGTTTGAATTTTTTAATTTATATAGTGGTTATAGGCTATATAGGATATAACCACTATGTAAACTAAAAACACAACATTTTCATTAAATAAAATTGCTATGGATATAATGGGATGATAATGATAATATATGAAATGGAAATTTAAATAGAAATTAAAAAATTTTCTTTACAATTATCATTTTTATATTTTAATAATTATATAATTTGGAGTCCCTTGTGTTCAGTACAGTGACTATATTCTATACAGAAGAGCCACAGATCAAAAAATTAAGAACCACCACTATAAGAGCTATAAATTTGGGCTATTTTTTGGCTAGATTTTCTGATTGTGCTATCAAAATGTTTAACATCTGGCAACCTTGGTACTGATCTTTTCAATCAACAATTTGTACATTTTTTGTTACTTTTACTCATTTAAAAGATAAGGGATGATTAAATGAACAACAGCTCAAAGGCAGGAAATATATTAACAGTTTATTACAGGGTAGTAGCGTTTCTGGTTAAGCAGAGAGAGAGCGATTCCCAGATGGATTATCTTGACATAAACATCGCATTCCAAGCAGGTGAGTATGCTTTGTCTATTTACAGAAAGGACACGTATATACCGTTATTCATACGAGCAGAGGCCAAGGAACCTTGGAGCTATAAAATGGCAGCCTTTAGAGCCCTGCTGAATAGAGCCTTTACGCACTGCATGACGCTGGAGAGTAGACAACAGGAGATAGACTAGATTGTACAACAAGTGATAAAACATGGATAGAAGGCGAATACCATCAGTAAATTTCTTAAAAGATGTCCAGGACTAAACCAAGTAGCAATGATCAAACTGATGACAGAAAAATGTATTCCATGGACATTAACTTTATCTCTTTAAAATTTAAGAAAAAACTTGAAGAAATCTCAGGCCAAAAGTTCATATTTAATAGAAACAATACCCTGTTTAATCTTATTAGGAATGATAAGGACAAAATCAGTGAAGTACTTCCCAGGGGTCTATCAAATTCCTCTTCATGATAACAACTTTAACAGTGATGGGAATTATATCGGTTACATGGCATGCTCCCTCAAAAAGCGCATTACAGAACATAAGAAAGATTTAGTGAATAAAGCCACTAGTACAGCCTTAGCACAGCGTGCACTGGCTTCGGATATAATAGTATATTGGAACAACACTAAACTGTTACAGAAAGAACATGACCCCGTCAGAGGGAGAATCACAGAGACTTTATCGATCTTTACTAACCGCAACATGAACAATGAACCAATTAATAAATTGGAACCAGCCTATGATAAACAATGCGTTGAGATGGTGTAATAATGTTAATAAACATTAATAATTCTTGTTAAATTTATTACATTACTCTGTTATGTATGTAGTACCTTAGAATATTAATGTGAATTGTTTATTGGTTATTTTTATTGTATAATATTGACATTTTGTTGAAATTTTTGTATAGCATATTCATAATATTTATTTTATCTGCATTTTGTGTAAAACGTTTGAACTTTTGTTGCCATAGCAACGTCTTTAAATCTTCAGAATGTTTGGCGTTCTATAGAACAGTTGTTTAATTTGTTATGTTTATGGTAGCTGATGAGGATTATGTAATCGAAAGCACTACTACCCTGTAATAAACTGAGCTGTTGTTCATTTGAAGCCTTTGCCTTTGAGCTGTTGTTCATTTCGTTTGTAACGTTTGGCAGTGTAAAGTTTTTGCAATTAAGAGATCATTATTTTTACATCTGATTTCAGGTATCAGATTTGTGTTCCTGATGATCATGCATGCTGGTTGGCTTTTTACTTTCATCAATTGCAACAAAATTTTCATTATATGTTTTAGTTTTTATTGTTTAAAATTTGTTAAATATTTTTGTAGAGATTCAGAAATGATGAAAACATCTACTATTTCTTTGATATCTTCTGTCAAACAAACACTTCAATAAAATTGCATTGTAGAAAAACATGACTGGATGCAACACATGATTATGTCTTGTTCTTTATTCATCTTTCTCTTAGCATTGTGTTGTAATGTTTCAAATGCTATAAATCTGGAATTTCATTTATATAGTATCTTATTTATTTCAATAGTGAACTGGATTTGGAAAAGTTTTAAAATTATAAAAGTAATTACAATCTTGCCTGTTCTCTTGGCTGTGCTTCATCCAGTGATCTTTTTAATCTATCTGTCAAAATGCAAGTAAAAACTTTATACAGTACAGATGTGAGGAAGTTAACTTGGACCTGTCCTATTTTTATTTTATTATGCACTCTATTATTTATTTATCGTTATTTTCTTATATGCTAACGTATTATATTTTAGTTGAAGAGTTAACTTACTTC
>AYEL01027845.1:0-65236 GCA_000484575.1 Olivierus martensii | reverse complement strand
TTATTTCATTGTGCTTTATTTCGTTTAAATAAAGCTTTAATTAACACTTTTGTAAGTGTTTGGAGTCTAATAAATTTATATTTTCTTATTATCTAACTTGTTTGAGAAATTCTTTAATTTATTAGTGTAAGTTCTAACCTCGTTTGTTCGTTTCACTTCTAACACTTAATCGGCACTTTAGTAATAAGTTCCGATTTCTGATTTTGTTTCGTCAGTTAGACGTTACGTTATTGTTAAATTGTTTTGTAGTTAATTAGTATTAAGTTAGAACTTAGATAAAGACCTGAGCTCAGGCCGAACTCTGGATTGCAGAGTCGCTAGAACCGTTAGGTTTAGTATATAATTCGTAGTATTAACAGTCGTCCTAATCCGCGACTTTGCACAGATAAAAGACTGATAGGCCTATAATTAGAGATATCCTCTCTTTCACCTTTCTTGTGCAAAAGAATAACTGTTGCATTTTTCCAGTCTTCTGGTACATCTTTTTGCTTTAAACACCTATTAAATAAATCTGTTAGTATGTCTTATACTTATTCTCCTCCTTCTTGTAAGATATCTACTGCAATGCCATCCTCTCCTGGTGCCTTCCCTTTTTTCATTTTCTTGATAGCAAGATGAACTTCTTCTTTCAAAATTGGTGGTATCTCACTCTTTGAATCTTGTACCAAACAGCTAGCATTTATATATCTATACAAATCAGAATAAAATTCTTCAACACATTTTAAGATATCCTTTTGGTTTTTAATTACTTTACCATCTTTAGCTTTTAAAGCAAAAATATTTTTTCTTCCACAGCAAAGAATGTTTTTTACAGATTTTATTCCTTTGTTTTCCTCAATGGATTTTTTAACTACCAGTAAGTTACAATTGTACTTTCTGATATCCTCAATGATACACTTTCTCACCATTTACAAAGTTCAGCATATTCAATTTTCTTTGAAAGAGCATTTCCATTTATCTTTATTTCTCTTCGTTTGTTCAATAGTAATTTAGTTTTATCAGATAATTTATCATTTTTGACCTATCTCTGTTTTCCAGCCACTTCAGTAACAGTTTGTATCAGTATGTTAGTTATGTTTGCATTTAAATCTTTTATATCGATATCCTCTGTCAAATTTGTTAATTCAATGAACCTATTCTTAAGTTCTATTTGGAATAAACTTTGGTTTGCTTTTAACTCACCAATATCACTTTTACTTCTAGGTCCTTTAAACAACTTTTTTCTTTCATTTTTTACATTGATATGAATTTGCATCTAACCATTCAGTGGTCATTACCTGTATTAAACTTATTTAATACTGTGTAATTTTCAATTAAATACTTTTTGCTTGTTAGAATATAGTCAATTTCAGTTCTTCCATCACTTAGGTTACACCAAGTCCACTTTCTTTTTGGATTTTTCTTAAAGAAAGAGTTCATAATAAATAGGTTCTCACTTTCTGCAAATTCAACTAATCTTTGTCCATGTTAGTTTCTAATTCCTTCTCCAAATTTACCAATAACTGATTTACCAATAACTGAATGCCAACTCTTGCATTGAAATCGCCCATTAGAACTAAATTGTTGTTTTCTTCCTCTAATTTTTCTATTTCCTCATAAAATTCCTCAACTTCTTCATCCATATGGCTTATAATAGGGGCATAAACTTGAATAATTTGAACTTTGTATCTTTTAGATATTTTTAAAACCAGCCTAGAGGGACTGTCTGAACTACTGTTAAACTTTACAATGTTGTCCTTTATACTTTTGTTTATCAAAAATCCACTTCCACTGATTTTCCATCATCTGTACCTCTATAATACAAAAGGTTTCCACTTTTTAATTCTAATAAATCTTCACTTTTAGTGAAACTTCGCTTAAACCTAAACCTAAAATATCCCATTTAACGTGTTTTAAGTTCCTCTTCAATTTCTAGAAGTTTTCCTTCATTGCTGAGAGTTCTGCAACTGTAAGTTGCTAAATAAAATCCATGGCAGCCAACCCGATGATTCTTTGCACCCTCTGCCTTCTTGTACACTTGCTTGCTACATCAGCAGAGACATTCCAGCCATCGGAGACTGAGAGCCTTAGATTTGTTGAACTGTTCATTATGCTTGAAGGTTTTAGCCAAAACACACCATGCTGGCCAATGCGGGTTGGTGCAAGCCCATCCGTGTCCGTTCCTTGTGTTAAAGAAACAAATATTGAGTACTAACAGTCCACCATGTGAAAGTATGGATTGATGCTATGTTTATATTTATCTTGGACAACTGCTCATTCTAGATGGGGACTTTATGCTAGAAATAAACAGGAGAATTAAATTAGCTTGGAGTGCTTTTGGTAGAAACAACTTAATTTTAAAAGGAAGATGCCACTTTGCTTGAAAAGAAAAATTTTTGATCGATGTATTCTGTCAGTTTTAACTTATGGATCAGAAACTTGGACACTAACAAAAAGAGCTATACGTATGATCCATTCAAGCACTATAAGCAGTCTAGGATAAATCAGCTTTTATTACAGTTCTTATGCACATACAAACGTTTTTGTGAAGCTTAGAATATATTAGTATATGGTGGATTTAACATGGTATGTGTTATAATGTATAGCGCATGTTTGTTTGTTAATAGAATTTAAGTTTTGTTTTACCAAAAGTTGTTCTAAATCTGTTATATTCGATTGTCGTTTAGAACAGAATTGTTTGAGTTCTAAGTGTATGTTTTTAAATAATCTTGTTAATCTAAGTGAGTGTACCTGAGGAGGGTGCGAATTGGCACCGAAAACGTTTGTACCTGCATAGGAATTGTAATAAAAGCTGATTTATCCTAGACTGCTTATAGTGCTTGAATGGATCATATGTAAGACTAAAGAAAGTATAGTAGTTCTATTTAGATAGTTTAACTGTAAAAAGAGCTATTCTAAACCTACAAACAACACAAAGGAGTATGGAAAGATGCATGCCATGAATAACTAGAAGAGACAAAACTTAATACTTGGGTAAGGAGTCAAACAAAAGTTATAGATGTAATCCAAAAGATAAAAAAGTAGAAGGGACATGGGCTGAATAAATAAAAATAAATGATAATAGATGGACAACTAAAGTACTTCACTGAATACCAAGGGATAAAAAAACGACTAACAAAGAGACCACATTACCGATGGAGAGATGAGATTGTTAATTTTAAATCCAGGTGTTGGAACAGAGAGGCGGTAGATAGGAAGAACTGGAAATTGCTTGGAGAGATCTTCATCCTGCAATGGATTGATAATGGTTGATTATGATGATGATGATGATGATATACTCTCTATATTATACAAGGTGATCCAAAAATAACAGAAAAAGTAAAAATTCAATAATTTGAAAAGCATAGACAGTAGCACAATGTGGTTTTCACAGAAATATTCAGAACTTGTAAATGATTGACTATAATACAGATTAAAGTGAAAAACTTGATTTATTAAATAATTATTTAATTATTTAATAAATCAAGTTTTTCACTTTAATCAGTGCTGTAGTCAATCATTTACAAGACTGAAACTATAAGTGAAATTGCTAATAAATAGTAATTAAATATTCAGAAAGATAAAGTTTTAAAAAAATCCTATATTGCCAGAATAGTTGAAGAGCCTGAAGAATGCATCTCAGCAGTCAGAGCAAAGGATTACATTAATCAATTAAAAAGTTTGCTTTAAGAAATAATAATGAGGAATTATTAAACAATTTGTTTATTTGTCAGAATTTGGTTGAAGAAATTCACCTGAAAAAACTTGCTATTGCCAAACAAACTTCTATTTGTGATTATTTTAAATAATGCTGTACTGTATTTTATGTAATCTATTAAAAAATGTATACATTTCTGCTTAATGTACAACTCCGGCACTTTTCATTATTAAAAAAATCCCATGTCTTTCTGTGCATTTCTGTAAAAACCACATCATGCTACTGTCTATGCTTTTCAAATTATTGAATTTTTACTTTTCCTGTTACTTTTGGATCACTCTGTATAAATATATATAATGGAATATACATTACTGCGAAATTTGAATTTTTAATTTGATTCTAAATTTCATTGTGAAGTATAGGTAGTTCTCAACTTTATGATATTCCAAACTTATGACAGCTCTTACAATAATCAAAAATTGATTGTTTTCATAATATATTGGCTAGAAATACTCAGCAATAATAAATGTTACACCTGCTACAGTCTATATAATCTACAAGGAACACAAGCCTTTAAAGAAGGCATAAAATCTAAAATCACATAAAACAAATTTATTTAAAACGTTTTTGGTCTGTTTATTGACCCGGTTCAGTAACTTGCGAACACACAAAAAATTAGAATCTAGATTTTTGTATGTGTTTGCAAGTTACTGAACCGGGTCAATAAAAGACCAAAAATGTTTTAAATAAATTTGTTTTTTGTGATTTTATGCCTGCTTTAAAGGCTTGTGTTTCTTGTAGATTATCTAGAAATACTCTTTTGTTTTATTAAAAATAATAGTAAAGCTCAATAAAATTACAGTTAATCATAGCACAAAGTGAAAAAGCAACGTTTATTAAAGAACGGTAAAAACGCTTTCAGTATGCTACGATACCATCTTCAGTTACAAATTTATCACACAGTAGAATAGTTTTTTAAATAAGATTCTAGAACAAAAATAACAGCTGTCTTTTAAAAAATTTTGTCTGGCCAGAAATAATTATAAAACAAAATATAGGGTTGAAAGGTTTCTAAAGTTACAAGATAAACAATAATAAACATAATAAAAATAATAAAATGTAAAAATAAAACAAAATAAAGTAAGCAAGACGTTTCCGATCTGCTTAGGGTTATCATATAAAACAAAAGTCTATCTTATTATAGGCACCTAGATACTACTGTATTTATTAAACCTACTAGTACACCTGTTATGATACTGTGTTGGTCGTATGACCCGTGGTTGTATAAGAAGTCTGCTTTCCGGGCATACTTCCATAGGGCCCTAACCCATTGTAGCAACGATTTTTATTTAAATAATAAGCTTGAAAGAATTTACCAAAGTGGGGCAAAACATGGCTATAGTTTTACCTTTAATGCATAAGATATTCCATGAACAAAAGTGCAATTTTGAGAAAGAACAGTATACTTCTACTGTTGTCCCACACTGTTCACCCTTATGCACCCCAGTTAACGAGACTAGTAGGATCTCTTTGCCGTATAGAGTACATAAATATAAGACAATAAACCAAGCCTTAAAGAAAGCTAACACCAAATGCACTTACAAGAGGGCACCTATGATCTTTAGCATGCTAAGGAACGACAAAGAGAAGAGAAACCCAGGCTCAGACTCTGGGGTTTATAAGATACTAATGGATAATATTCAAGATGATTGCAAGGAAGTCTACATAGGTGCCACAAAGAGGAACTTTACAGATAGAATAGAAGAGCACAAGGATAATGTGCGTAAAGGAAATCTAGCGATGGCATTGGCCCAAAGAACCTATGAGAAAGATGTTAACATCTTGTGGAATGAAGCAAAAATCATTAAGAAGGTGCATGATCATAGAGACTTATTTATTTCTGAAAAAACAGAAATCCTAAAAGCTAAAGAGAATGAAATGGTTGTTAATTCACAACTGGCAGACAATACGTCAAAGGCTTGGAGATATATGATTCATAAGTACAATGACTACCCCTTTTAAGCTGATGAATTCTTGGTTATGGTGTTTACCTATTTGTTATTAACAAGATAGACTTTTGTTTTATATGATAACCCTAAGCAGATCGGAAACGTCTTGCTTACTTTATTTTGTTTTATTTTTACATTTTATTATTTTTATTATGTTTATTATTGTTTATCTTGTAACTTTAGAAACCTTTCAACCCTATATTTTGTTTTATAATTATTTCTGGCCAGACAAAATTTTTTAAAAGACAGCTGTTATTTTTGTTCTAGAATCTTATTTAAAAAACTATTCTACCGTGTGATAAGTTTGTAACTGAAGATGGTATCGTAGCATAACGAAAGCATTTTTACCGTCCTTTAATAAACGTTGCTTTTTACTTCACTGCTCTTTGTGCTATGATTAACTGTGATTTTATTGAGACTTATATTAAGCAGTTTTGAGTTTCTTGAGAATTTATAATAGTAAAGCAATTGCTTGCCATCTTGGAGATCCGAGTTCAATTCCAGATGATTTTACATCTTGGAACTTGGATTCAATTTTGGTTATTTTATAATCTTGAGGACCTGGGATCAAATTCAGATGATTACATTTATCTTAAAGGATTCAATATTCCATTGTCTATTATTACTATTAAAATTATTACTATTATGAGTCATTTTCAACTTATGAAGAAGTTATCAAAATATAATCCCATCATAAGTTGCAGGCAATCTGTACATAAAAATGTAATAAAGAAATGAATCCAGGACATTTATAAAATTTTCAAATATTGCATCTAAAATACATCATCAATATTTAATATCATATTTGCTATATTTTTTAGGTTTATAACCAATTAAGAAAGAAAATTACTTGATGATTTCCTTAGAGATCAAGTTTATTCTGCACTTGTGTCAATTAGTCAGACAGTAACAGGATTTTGTTCTGTTACAATTTTATCCAAATTAAAGGAAGTATTGGATCAACAGTGTTTAGAAAAATGGTGTTCAACTTGAATATAGAGTGGCAGTATAAATGATCATATATATATATGCATGATCATTTATATAATTTTTAATATTTTTATAACATTCAATTATTATGAGAATTGATAATTAATATGTATATATAATGTATAAAAGATATATAAATAATAAAAAATAGGCAATCATGTTAATATTTACAATAAATTACTTCCTATTAATTAAGAACGATGTCTGGCAACATTTCTCTCAGCAATTTCTCATTGAGGTCAAAATAAAAAGATATTTATTTTATTGTATCAAATATTCACATAAAATATCATAATATAGTTATAAATATCAATCAAATGAACTTGAGATCAAATAACTATTAAACAAATACTAAGCACACTCAAGCAGACCAATACTTTTAAGCATAATCATTTAATCAGAGTAATGTTTTTGGCTTCAACGCCATCATCAGCTCTTACAAACACATAATGGAACATAATAAAAATGCCACAGTTCTAGAACCACAAAAATAACATTAAGAACTAAAATACAAAATTTAAAAAACATTACTATAACTCATATTACTACACTGCTTCGTTCTTACTAAACAGAACTTAAAATTTCAGTGCATCAAGCAGGAAAAGCAATACTCTCATTAATAACATAAAATAACTTTTATTTAAAGCAATTTCGGCTCTATCGAGCCCTCCTCAGTAATTACATTCGAATCACTAAACACAGTTAGAACTATTAATGAGAGTATTGCTTTTCCTGCTTAATGTGCTGAAATTTTAAGTTCTATTTAAAAAACATTTCAAAGAATTCTACGTTAATTTTAACTACCCAACAGGGTCTTACAATTATGGCTAAAGCCTAACTAAATAAAACTAATTTAATTAAAATTACATTTACGTGTAGAAAAATATAAACTAATCCTCGTAACAATTTCCAGAAATACAAAATTATCTTTGCAACAAAATCCTCATCAGTCGATATTACATTGGGAACCTTGTTGTAAAGCACACTTCCAGGCTTTAGATATATTATTCCTTTGCCTATCATTAATTACTAACCCGTTCTTACTACCTCTAAAGCCTCGGAGGAGTTACAGATATTTAGAGATAGTAAGAACGAGTTAGTAATTAACGATAGGCAAAGGAATAATATATCTAAAGCCTGGAAGTTTGCTTTACAACAAGTTTCCCAATGTAATATCGACTGAGAA
Source organism: Olivierus martensii (assembly GCA_000484575.1). Taxonomy (NCBI): domain Eukaryota; kingdom Metazoa; phylum Arthropoda; class Arachnida; order Scorpiones; family Buthidae; genus Olivierus; species Olivierus martensii. Next base: position 57,414 of record AYEL01027845.1, on the reverse strand, counting down.
GGGTTTTGTGGCAAAGATAAATTTTGTATTTCTGGAAATTGTTACGAGGTTTAGTTTATATTTTTCTACGTGCAAATGTAATTTTAATTAAATTAGTTTTATTTGATTCGACTTTAGCCATAATTGTAAGACCCTGTTGGGTAGTTAAAATTAATATAGAATTCTTTGAAATGTTTTTTAAATTTTGTATTTTAGTTCTTAATATTATTTTTGTGGTTCTAGAACTGTGGCATTTTTATTATGTTCCATTATGTGTTTGTAAGACCTGATGATGGCATTGAAGCCGAAAACGTTATTCTGATTAAATGATTATGTTTAAAAGTATTGGTCTGCTTGTGTGTGATTAGTATTTGTTTAATAGTTATTTGAACACCAACGAGAGCAGTTAGGATTTTAGGTTTTTAAGTTTTTAGTTTTATTTTGAACTTGAGATCATTTATATCTTATCATATATATTTTAAAGTTGTTTGCAATACTTTCAAAACTGTAAAAACTACCGTGTTTCCCCGAAAATAAGACCTAATCAAAATATAAGCCCTAGCATGATTTTTCAGAGTACTCCTAATGTAAGCCCTACCCCTAAAATAAGCCCTAGTTAAGGTCGTCAGACAAACAGGTGCCTTATTGCCGAATGACCACTTGCAGACGCAACACACGTGCACATTTGAAACAAACGGACGTAGTTTAGACAAATTAGAATCTTCAGTATTCAATACTTCGCGTTAGCAATGGACGTTTAGCACTTAATAGTTTGAACACCAACGAGAGCAGTTAGGCTTTTAGGTTTTTAAGTTTTTAGTTTTATTTTGTAATTCTCTTTAATTACAACTAATTTAAATTTTAAGTTAGTTGTAACTAACTTAGTCTCAATTAAAAAACAAAACTTTTATTACAATATTAGCAACTAGTCAAATTTTTCTGAAATTTCTGATGCATAATTTTCTCCATATTTATGTATGGACAAACATGAAGCCAGTTTTATATTTTTATAGCCATTACTTTGAAATAAAGTCATTAAAATTTAAAAATAAAATTATTTTTTAAATCAATTATTCATTATACAGTAGAACCTCGATATCTCAAATTTCACAGGTACAAAAAAATTTGATATAAAGAGTTTTTGAGAATCAATTTTAAATAAAGATTTTATGTCAATAATACCTACAGTAGTTTTAATACTGTGTAAAACACTCTTTTTTTCTATGAAATTAGTATCTAAATACTCTTGCATCTTATAAACCAAAGGTTGAAAATATCACTGAATAAACACAATCATAAATACTTTGTGAATGATAAACATGATCATATTGACAAACACCTATCAACAATTAGAAGTGAAAGTTAGAAAACAAAACTACTGTACAACACATTCAATATTTCAAACATGCACAAAAAGTTCCTGTTCTGGTTATCACTTTAACAAAAGAATGCAAAAGTGCGTTCTTTTGTTAAATTTAAATCCTTTGTTTAGATTCTGAAAGTGAGGAAAAATTTCATAAGTATTTTTAATTTCTCTAGCACAAAAATTATAAACTAATTCGAGATAGCAAAGATTTTGAAGAAAATACTTTGAGATAACTATTGAATTTATATTGGTTTAATGCCAAAAATGCAAGAAAAAAATTTTTTTCCATATACCAAAGGTTTCAAGATAGAGAGGTTCAAGATAACAAGGTTACACTGTTATGCACACTGATAAACAGAATTACTAGATAAAATTTCATATTGATGTTCATTGTTTTAAGGTAAAAAATAATAAATTGTTTAATAAATTTTTATTATTTTATAGATATTCAACACAAAATAAAAGAATTAAGGATCTACATATCTTTGAAACTATATAAAAAACTGCATAAATTAGGGCCAATTATATTTGACTAAAATCTCTATAGATAAAATGTATTTCAAATTTTTAAGTTCTTACACCTTTATATCTGAAGAATTATGGCTGACATAGACATAGTTTTAGTTTAGTTGCCATATCACATGAGATATATTATATCTCGCAGTGGCCATTCTTAGAGTCCATAAGATTGACCAATACCTATGATAGCATTAAAAGAAAGATTGAAAAATGGAATTCAATGGGTCAGACCCTAACCTTCGTGAAAAACTGGACTTTTGGGACCTGAAATTGAACTCAGATCTTCCAAGGTAGTAATTGACTGTCTTACTAAGCAGCCATCTGGTAGATGCCACAAGCACATAAATACATATCAATTTTTATTATTACAGATTTATGAAATCTTACCTTGAATAGAATTTAAAAATACATAAGATGCAGAAAATCCTTCTGGAGGATTTGGAAAACCTGATTCAAATTTTACGTGTAATTCATTTCCAGTACTTGTCAATACAGGTGGTAATTGATTACCACAAAACCTATAAATATAAACATAATATATCTGAAAATCATCATAAATTAACTCTTTGCTTATTATTTTAATATAAAATAAAAAAAAATTAAGCATTGTGAACAAATATATAAGAAAAATGAATCAATGGATCAGATATTACGTTCTTCATATTATAATTAAATGTGATGCATAGATTTTGATATTCAATATAAATAATCTAATAACCATGTTTTCTACAGAAATTACAATATCAATTCTTGTTTTAGTAATAGCTTTAGTATCATACATTTTTTTTATAGAAATATTTCATTAATAATCAGGTAAATAGATTTTATATTGAATTGATAATTTCAATGTAGGAGTTTTGTTACATTATATTCAATGTGCATTGATAAATAGAGCTCATAAGGTGCATATCTTCCCCCACTGATAGAGGTTGGGAACTCTCCATTTTGTATCTGATGTTAGTATGTGTGGCCCAAAAGAGAACCACCCAGACTACATGAGGACAATGTCAGCTGACAGGTTCCAGGCTCAAACATCTTATTATAAACCAGTGGAATTATTTATATTTGCTTTTCTTAGGCTTTCAACTAATTATTGAAATATCTACAGCACTTTTTAGCAGTCCAAAAACTTTATTAATCAAATGTTAACAATAGAGTAATGTTTTCAGCTATTGATTAGCCATCTTCAACTCTTAAATGCTTAAATCAATTAGAACCAAAGGTGTTCCAAGAATTTACAATGGCAAGAGTTTAGATATTCTTAGAACACATTTGGTTCTAATTGATTTAAGCATTTAAGAGTTGAAGATGGCTAATCAATAGCTGAAAACATTACAGGAATACCCCGAGTTATGGCGCTTTGGACTTATGTACAGTTCGTTCCAAAAAGTTTGTCACCTAAGCGGAAGATATTCGGCTTTCTTACAATACTTACAAACCAATGAGATTAATCAGTACAGGCGCGAATTCGAGTTTGCGGAGCTTTGGATAATTCCATTTATTTTTTCTAAGCAACAGGGTTAGGTAGGCTTAATGACAGGTGTTCAATCATTTTTTCCGAAAATTGATTTTGAGCATTTATTAGGAAAGTTTCAATTTATTATTTACAAATTAATCTATGTTGTTATTAATTTTGACAAAATGCAGCATTATATAGTCGTAAGTAAACGAGTAATTAAGCGATAGGTTGTTGAAGCACCAAACGATGCACCGACAATAGCATAATGGCGACTACGGGAAGTATTTTATTTTATTGTTTTATTCGAAAATGTATACTTCTTTCTGCATTTGTAATAAAATTAAAAACTGTTCCAAAACGATTCTCATTGATAGTGTTTATATCCGTTAATTGATCAAATGATAAAAACCAAACGATATTTATTTCGTTTCCATGACGACAAAATCGTCGGATTTAAAAAAGAAAATATAAAAATTGAACGTGAGTGTCAAAATGAATTTTATGTTATTGTCTGTTTTGGTTTTTTAATAATTTTCTAATAAGAGTTTATATTTGTGTTGGATAGTGAAATTTATAGTTTATGTTTTATTGATACCATGTCTTTCTGAAATTTCGATATAAAAACAAAGTATAAGAGATTTCAATTGTTACATATTTATGTATTATGTACTATTTATTTTAATAAAGATATAACTATCTTTCACTTAGACTTTACAATATAAGCATCAAGAGAACTTATTCAAATAAACAAATATACTAGCCAAAATCTAGCCCTTGAATTACAACGGAATAATTTAATGATTGGAAATAATTTGAACTAAAGTTAGCGCCATCTCGTAATTAGAATAATAATTTTTGAACTAAAGTTAGCGCCATCTCGTAATTATAATAATAATTAATTTACTAAATCTATGAGTGGCGCCATCTCTTAATTAATAGAGGGCCAGTGGCTAGATGTAGCCCGGTCAGGTGTGGATCTGTCGGCTAGAGTCCGATCAAAAAGGTAACATTGTATTTCTAAATTAATATAACTGTCTGAAGAATCAATCTGCTCGTTGGCCTCGGTATAGCGGTATGACGTTGGGACGTTAGCCCAAAGGTCCCCGGTTTGATCCTGAGCGGTTAGGACGTTGGGACGTTAGCCCAAAGGTCCCCGGTTCGATCCTGTATAACTGCCTGAAGAATCAATCTGCTTGTTGGCTTCGGTGGTCTAGCTCTTCCGATCTAGAATCAATCTGCTTGTTGGCCTCGGTGGTCTAGCATTATGACGTTGAGATATTAGCCCAAAGTTCTCCTGTTTGATCCCGGGCCGAGGCAGATTTTTTCTTCAGATAAATTAATTAAAAATTGGAGTTCAATTATTAATTAAGACTCTGATCTCATATATTTAAGTGGTATATTATAAGCAAGTGGTTTTTTCAATTTTAAGTGAACTTTTTAAAAATGAAATTTTTAAATGAATGGATGCAGACATGATTCACCACTGGTGTTCCAAAATGTCAAGTGCAGTGGTGCCCTCTACATTTAAATATTTAGAAAGAACAAAGAACATATAATAATTCATCCTACTATTACTGTTCTAGAAATCAATTGAAGCACAAATGTAGGAGATTAAAAACAATTTATATGGAAAATGTTTTCGGCTATTCGATAGCCATCATCAGTCGAATGTATATAATAATTTCTATTAGTAGAACAAAATTTAAAAATACAAATTGCAGTAAAAATTAACAAAAATTAAATTAAATATAAATAAATGTATAAATATCAAATTTAGTAAATAAAAAAAAAGAATGAAAATTAATGAAAATAAAAATAAACAAAATAAATGAATAAATAAAATACAAGTAAAAATGTTAAAATCAGGATCGTGAAGTTTCCTGAATAAGCCATTTCCAAGCTGAAGGTATAAGAGTGGGATCGTTCTTATTAATAGCAATGGAATTATGTTGACATTTTTTGATTTCAATAACTTCGTAAACGTAACCTTTGTATTTATCAGGAATGCATTTTATAAGTGTGCATTACTCCAGTCGATGTCTAAGTTATATTCGAGGAAACATTTAGTGAGAGCCATGGTGGTATTCTGATAACATAGATCTGATTACATAGATTGGTACAAAGAAAATTGGACTTGTTATAAGACATGGTATATCTCGTGGATACAAACCAAAAGTTCTGATCAAAATCCTACAACAAGTTAAAAAGAAGTTGAATAAAATCTCTCCTTCACAAAATATTGCTTAAGTAAAGTCCACTCTACTATCACTCTCAGGAATTTAAGTAAAACGATTGAGCATTGTACTGGCCATAAACTTGCCTTCGAATGGAAACACATGCTCCTCTATTTGCTGCGTAATAACAAAGACAACTATTTATAACACTTTCTATCAATCAGCCAAGGGTTTATTAAATCCCCTCAAAAATCTAGATCTCAACAAAGAGGAATCATACATAGGCTATACATCCTGCAATCTTAAAACTAGGATCAAGGAATACAAACAAAGCCTATGTTATCAGAATACCACCACGGCTCTCACAAAACGTTTCCTTGAATATAATTTAGACATTGACTGGAGTAATGCCACACTTATAAAATGCATTCCTGATAAATATGAAGGTTATGTTTACAAAACTATTGAAATCAAAAAGTGTCAACATAATTCCACTGCTGTTAATAAGAATGACCCCACTCTTATACCTTCAGCTTGAAAATGGCTTATTCGGGGAACTTCATGTTCCTGATTTTAACATTTTTACTTGTATTTTATTTATTCATTTATTTTGTGTATTTTTTCATTAATTTTCATTCCTATTCTTTATTTACTAAATTTGATATTTATACATTTATTTATATTTAATTTAAATTTTGTTCTACTAATAGAATTTATTATATATGTTCGACTGATGATGGCTATCGAATAGTCGAAAACATTTTCCAAATAAATTGTTTTTAATCTCCTACATTTGTGCTTCAATTGATTTTTAGAACAAAGAACAATTATAACAGTGCACAGCATGTAGTAAAGTAAATTCAAATTCACCAAATCAATATATTTCATGCCGTCAACTAAAAAATCATGAGAAACAATCCATTGGTTTTTGCCAGTTTTAAAAAATTTCATTTTTTGTCATCATAAATGCATTTTCTAAATATCCAGAAATTTTTGAGTTGAAATACACTTTTGCTAATCAACTATATAAAATTTTAATAATTGGATTGCCTGAAGTGTTGATTTCTTACAATGGATCAGCATTTAATTCTTGAGAATTTTGAGCATTTTTAAAAAATTCCAGTAAGCTCAGCCCCTGCGAAGCAGGTGACAAACTTTTTGGAACGAACTGTACATTCCGAATTTCCACCATTCCCCAAATTTACGTCGCGTGATTCAGAATTACGGACATGGGATTCTTCAGAGAGAGAGCACAGCACGCTTCCACTGTGGCCATCTTGCTGATATATTAAACAGTTTATTGTTTTGGTGTGATTAAATACAAATAACGTTATCTGCTATTACAGTTCAATATTAAGAATGTTATGTGAGGAATCATATGCACGGCCATCAGTCATGCGATCAAATGTTTTCAGCATTCATCGATCATCAGGCTGTTTTATTACTATGCTGGGTTTGCCAAAATAGTTAAAAAATAATAGTTTTTTTGAAGTTTAGTTGTTTATGTATTCGTTTATTAATGCATGAATCAGATAAGTGCAGTAAATATCAAATATTATGTAAAAAGGTACATAATTTTTATCTATTCTAAACATAGTACAGTATAAATAAAACACTGTATAGTAGTACTTACTATACAGTGTTTTATTTATATGTTTGCTCATTTAATTACACTATTAGAATCCATATTGATTTTATTTACTCATAATTTGCAAAAAACTGTTGTAATACAATAATTTCTCTTTTTATTCCCGTATACACTGGCAGCACGACAAAATTTTCTATTCTTGCTATATACTGGCAGCACAGAAAAATCTATTCCCGTTACATGCAGGCACAATTTTCTAGCTCCGCCATACTTAAACTTTGTAATTGCCACGAGTATTGTAGTGAAATTTTTAAGTTTAGCAAGATAAAGTTTAAAATATAATCTCAGATAATAGCAAAAAGAAAAGTCACAACACCATTATCTTAAGCACAAAGATTACTATGATTAAACTTCATGAAGAACCACAAGCTGAGATTGGTCGACGATTAGGATTTCCTCGCACTAGTGTTAACACTGTGACCAAAAACAAACAAAAAATTATTGACAAAGTTAAAAGTGCTACTCCTGTAAACACTACTATAATTAGGAAAAAGGATAACCTTGTCGCTGAAATGGAAAAACTCTTAACAGTCTGGATAGATGATCAGACTAGTTGTAATGTTCCCTTAAGCCAGATCATTATTCAAAATAAAGCCCAAAGCCTTTTCGATGATATGAAGATTAAGAGAGGTGAGCAAGTGAAAGATTCTGAATTTGGAGTAAGCCGTGGTTGGTTTGATAGGTTCAGGAAGAGGTCAAACTTGCATAATATCAGAATGCAAGGAGAAGCAGCTGCTGCAGATAATGTTGCTGCAGAAAATTTTCCACAGGATTTTGTGAAGATTATTGCTGATGGTGATTACACAGAGAGTCAAATTTTTAATATTGATGAGACAGCACTCTTTTGGAAAAAGATGCCAACAAGAACTTTCATTGCAAGAGAGGAAAAATCCATACCGGGCTTCAAGCCAGCTAAAGACAGAATAACTCTTCTATTAGGTGCCAATGCTTCTAGTAGCTTAAAGCTAAAGCCTTTATTAATTTATCACTCTGAAAATCCAAGAGCATTAAAAAATTATGTTAAAACTAGACTTCCAGTGCATTGGCAATCAAACCAGAAAGCATGGGTAACTGCTGCAGTTTTCCAAGACTGGTTTGAAAATTGCTTCATACCAGAAGTGAAAGATTATTGTAAACAGCATCCCTTTCAAAATTTTACTTGTTGTAGACAATGTGCCTGGCCACTCTTGAACCTTAGATGATCTGTATCCTAATGTTCGAGTAATATTTCTACCACCCAATACCACTTCACTGCTGCAACCAATGGATCAGGGTGTTATTGCTACCTTTAAATTGTATTACTTAAGAACAACTTTCAGCAAGTGTATTACAGTAATAGACAGTGAAGAAGGAACTGGTTAAGAAGTTTTGAAGAAGTTCTGGAAAAGTTTTACAATCCTAGATGGAATAAAGACTATACGAGATGCATGGGAGAATATTAAGCCCTCTACACTGAAAGGTGCCTGGAAAAAATTATGTCCATAGTTTTTAGATGATTTTGACAGCTTTGAAAACACTGTATCTGAAGCAACTGAAAATATTATAGAGATGGCAAAACAATTAGAACTACTAGATGTAACACAGCAAGATGTAGAGGAACTTATCGAGTCACATTCTCAACCCCTTAGCAATAAGGATCTTTCGGCACCTAAGAGCAGACAGATGATGATAATCTTATGCATACACAGATGCTTGAAGAACCTATGGCTGAATCTAAAGGGCTAACTTCTAAAATTCTTTCTGAAGCCTTTCGTTACTTTGAAGCTGGAATGGCACTTTTAGAGAAGCATGATCCAGATTTTGAGAGAAGTTCAAAAGTGAATGCTAACATTGTAAGAGATTATGCATGTTACACAAAAATCTATAGAGAAAAGAAAAGATTATGCCATTCACAAACAACTGTAAATAGATACTTCCAAAGAGATCAACACCAACATTTATTGAATGTCCATCCAACTCTCCAATAAAAAAGCTGCTAAGTGTAAATCTTCAATAACGGCAATTGTCTATCAGCAGGATTTTGTTTACTGTATTCTTACTGTTTGTAAAAATCAATAAAATTATTTTTATAACAACATTCTTAATAATAATATTGTACTGTACTTTGTTAAACACTTACTTCAAAACAATCCACAACGCCATTTACAATAGCTAGAGTTATGGATGATCGTGCCAATGTATCATTAGTAGCAATGGCAATATAACAAATAACGCTTCATCAGATAACTGATAATTAAGTGATCGTTTCGATAATCAGTCCTTATATATAATGTAATATCGTCGTATTGAGCCTTTATTGGTTAATTGCAAATTTACATAATTTTCTGGGAGAAAAAGTATTGCCAACTCTCACCTCAAGGGGTTGTCTAGATATTTCTTGCGGCCATGTTTGAATTATTAGTCGGCAGGTGTGAGTAAGTACAGTATATCGCTTTCTGTAAATTTTTATTTTTTCTTTATGTCAGCTATGGATAAAGATACTAATAAATGATTATTACATAACTGACATTGCATGTTTATAAATTGATAAGTGAAAAAATGGAATGCTTCGATTTACAGACATTTTCAGTTTACGGCACCCATCTGAAACCGAAGGTGATGTAACTCTGGGGTATTCCTGTACTCTATTGTTAATCTTTGATTAATAAAGATTTTGGACTGCTAAAAAGTGCTGTATTTATTTCAATAATTACATCTTGTTATGTCCAACATCATTTACCACAGAGTTTGTTAACATTTCCCTTGGGAAAGTATGAGTATCTCATCATGGTTTTATAGGGGATGAATCCTCTTCAACCTGAAGCTGACGATTTTTATAACTGATACAATTAAGACTTCTATCCTTCCAAACGTGATACTGCTTTGCTAGGCATATAACTAGAAAATGTAAAAATAGACACAGCACTCACAGCAGTCCCGTAAAAAAGCATTTATTATTGCTTCCTAAGGAGTAACTCTTTCAAATATACGATAGTCATCTTCAGTTCCGTGCACTCAAATGAATACGGACTGCAGGCTTCGACAAACAACTCCGTTCTCCCAGTTGTAACCCGATCTCAGGACATCAGGGCAGGAAACAGGTGTTTATCAAATCCCCTTGCACAATAACAACACTGATGGTAACGAAGTTTACATAGGGGCCACGAGGAGAAGCCTCAACGATAGAATCGAGGAGCACAAGAGGGATATTAAACAGGGTAAACTGACCACATCACTGGCACGAAGGACCTATGAAAATGACATCAGCATTAATCGGATGAGAGCCAAAGTGATACAAAGAGTAGATGATCTGTTTGAACTTAGCATGATAGAAAGAATGAGCATTTATACGAGGAGCCGAAAAGAGAGTGTTATTAACGATAAGGAGAGAGAGGCGATATCAGAAGCTTGGAAATATGCATTAAGGAAGTAGTTCATACATAACAGGAAGCTAGGTACACAAACACCAGTTTTTTTAGGACGTTTTTATTTTTATTTTATTGTTTGTTTGTAGTTGTAATTTTGGATTTTGGATTGTCATAATGGTTGTCGGGGATAATTTTGTACACGCTGTTAATCTAGCCTACGTTAGTATGCTGTGAAACTTGACGTGTTTAGCACGTGCGGGTTGACCTTGTATTTTATGATGTCCTGAGATCGGGTTACAACCAGGAGAATAGAGTTGTTTGTCGAACGCCTGCAGTTTGTATTCATTTGAGCGCACGGAGCTGAAGATGACTATCGTATAGTTGAAAGCGTTACTCCTTAGGAAGCAATAATAAATGCTTTTTTACGGGACTGCTGTGAGTGCTGTGTCTATTTTTACATTTTTACTTCTATCCTTCAGCCAATCTTCCCTTCAGCATACTAAATCATCATGAGATTTGATACTCTTTTAGAGACATCTATTCCATGTAGATAATATGATGGGCCAATTCTAATCTTAACCCATAGGGATTTGAGAACTCAAAAGGCAAATTGCAGAACAGCCTGCATGGTGAAAGTTGAGTGCAACCAGACATTGCAAAACCACTCTATTGAAAACTAGACAAGACCTGAGAATGAATTCTACTTTCCTATTATAAGTGACCAAGTTGTCTAGGCCTGGGTCCCTCATACTCTTCAGGACATTGACAGACATCAATTGCATGCAGGGATGTCTTGGTAAAGTATCATCCCTAGTGAAAATATTTGAATGCATCCCAGACACTGAAAAATTTCAACCTTGCAGTAGATATAGGCATACTGCCTGCAAAAATAATCTCTCTGCCAGATTAAGACAAGTCCTCTTCAAAGGTTACAAGCTAGTACAGTGGCAATTCTTCCATCTTTGCAATTTGACACTAATCCATCATCAAAGTAATATTGAATTCTGGGATAATATTTCCCATATAAAATAGATTAATTTGTTGTCGGTCCCCATCAACTCCCTAAACAGGTGAGATGAGAGAGATATACTATATTATTTACTATATTATTATTTATACTAGATATACTATATTATTATTTGTTATGAAATTGATATTATTTACTTTATTATGTGTTTTACTATTATATAAGACACTAAATTACAAAATATACTATTTTATATTAAAACACACAATTTATTAGCCTTTGGATGTTGGAATGAAGTCTTCAAGCAGACATCCTAGCATCCAAATCTTCTCTCTCTGTTGCAAAACGTTGCAACAGTTGTCCTAGGAATGCCATATTTGAATTATATTTTTATTTTCTACCTTTCTGCACTTTATCTACAATTTTTTTTCTCTCTCTTTGCTCAATTGAGTGTTTTTTCTTTTTGGAATTATTCCTCTAGTCCAGTGGTTCTCAACCACTGTGCTGCGGCACACTAGTGTGCGCCAAACCTTTGAAGGTGTGCCACGAAAAATTAAGAATGAATTGTGTGTATGTAATTGTATGAATCATATATTAATAGTGAAAGGTGCAGTCGAACCAGTGTACTGATTTCTATAAATAGGTTATTGTTAGAAAAATCTAATCCTTTAATTTCTGCGACAGCCAAAAGTTTTTGTCATTACTCATAATTTAAAAATTAAGGAATAAAAATTAAAATTATAGTTTCTCTAAAAAGACAAAATCTGCAGGTGGCACTATAACTTAATAAGGGCTGCCATTTAATTATCCCATGTACGAGTATGTCTGCAATCTGAATGTAATAAATAAAAATAAATACAATACTCTGTTAATAAAAGTTTGTTAAATTATTATTTAAAATATTTAGATGTGCTGTCAAATTTCAATATATTAAAAAGTGTTCCTCAACACAAAAAAGGTTGAGAACCACTGCTCTAAGTTCTCTTTGAACCCATCCTTACATTTCACTCAAAAAAATAATAATACCATTGGACCTCCATATATCAAACTTCTATATATCGTTTATCAAAGTCTTTTGTTAATCCTGTGAAATTTCCATTGAAATTTGTTTCTATGTATCGAACTATCGAAAAAAATTTCTATATATCGAAATTTTTAATTTCAGAGGCGAGGGAAAAGGATGAGGTAAGGACCTTATCCTTTTCTCTTGCCTCTGAAATTAAAAATTTCGATATATAGAAATTTTTTTCGATAGTTCGATTAGATAGATTGGGTCTGGCTAGAAAAAGTCGACAAATAAACAAAATGGATGTGTCGATTTGTATTGTAGAGGATTAGTGTAAAGTTCTAGGGTTTATAAAAATCAACACAGCACATTCAGCAGTAGGATTACCAAACTAAACATTTTTTTAATTTCCAATAACGTTTTCAGTATACAATGATACTATCGTCACTTGAGCAATACATTCTAAATAAGAACTACCAACGAATGTAATAGAATAGAACAGAATACATTTAAAAAAATTAATTTACAAATATAAAATTAACAGAATAAACATAAAACTTAAGGAGAGCCTCTTTTTATATTATAATATTTATTCTGGTGGGGAGGGGGGTAATACAAACATATTGATATAAACAGACCTTAGAGGTTAACAGTTCTCCTTGACGGCGCACTTCCATGCCAAGCTTAATTCGTCAGCTTGACTAATATTAATTATATTACCAGAATTATTGGACCTTATAATCTCTAGTTTTTCCCTGAGGGGTAAATCTTTACGATTATCTACATTTTTAACAATTTTGGCAGCCTGCCAATTAATGTTTATGTCTTTTTCGAATGCTCTTTGTGCTAGCACTGTCACAAGATTACCCTTAGCGATATTATCTCTATGTTCGTTCAGCCTATCTTTGAAATTTCTGGCAGTAGCCCCCAAATATATTTCGGGTTGGCTATCATCCACGTTGTGCAATGGTATTCTATATACGCATGATATAAAGCCCCCCTGTTCTTTTGTCTTTATCATTGTGTAGCACATTAAAAATTGTGGGTGCCCTTTTGAAGGTATGGGACATATTAGATTTAAGAGCTTGTTTAATAGTATGACACAGTTATGCAGTCTATACGGTATGGGGAACCTAGTAGATTTTTCCTGGGATATCTCGATCGATGCGGGAGGCTTCTGATGGTCCGTAAAGGAGGCATTAATATTAAATCTGGCTTTTTCTTTCAAGTAGACGTTTTGCATAAACTTCTTGTTGATCCCCCATGTACAGGATTGAGAGAAGCCTAGCTAAATGGTGCAATGGTATACTAGCGGACTACCAATACAAGATCAATTCGCTATGTGAATTCTTAATGTATTTACACCAAGTACGTCCCACTGGAAAAGAATGTATGACTACTCTAGGCTTTGAATCTTTGTATCCATCTATTAATCTAGAGGCAGCCTGTGTATTGTTTTATAGATTTCTTTTACAGAACACTCCTGACCAGTACCAAGATCCAGCCCTCCTCTGCAACATAGCTTACCTTATCTGTCATGAATCTTTTTTTGAGTTTAGGGGTGTCTATTACAAGCAGTTTAAAGGGGTCCCCATAGGCAGTCCTATGACAGGGGTGCTGGCGAAAATTGTAGTTAGAGAAGTAGAGAAACAACTTCAACACTGCCTAATTAATGAGTTTGCCCTATATGCAAGGTATGTGGATGATGTGTTTAACTATGGAAATCTAGCCACAAAGCACATCGGTGATTGATCATTTTTATAAAGAACAGTACGGGCTCTCCCTTAAACTAGTGCAAGTCGGCCAAACTGAAGTTAACTTCTTAGATATCAAAATCATAAAGGCGGAAGAGGCGTTTCACACCACTGTATATATCAAGCCCACTGCTACCCCTGTGATTATCTCCAGTTGGTCTTATGACCTGGGGATAATCACAGGGGTAGCAGTGGGCTTGATATATACAGTGGTGTGAAATGCCTCTTCTGCTTTTATATAAAGGTGTTGGCAAAAAACCCCACTGACGCTCTTGCTTCTAAAGTAGACAGGCTACTTAGACACTGTAATTGGCCGGACTTTATTTGTAAAGAAAAAATTGTTAACCCAGCCTGTCTGAGAATCTTCGCTTATATCAAAGCCCATAAAAGCCCACCCCTGGCTAGACCTATTCTGGAAAAGCTGCGATCCCCCACGTACAGAATAGAGAGAAACCTAGCTAAATTGTGCAATGGTATACTAGCAAACTACCATACAAGATCGATTCGCCATGTGAATTCTTAAAGCGTTTACACCGAGTACGTCCCACTGGAAAAGAACGTATAACTACTTTAGACTTTGAATCTTTGTATCCATCTATTAATCTAGAGGCAGCATGTGTATTGATGATATCTTTTACAGAACACTCCTGACCAGTACCAAGATCCAGCCCTCCTCTGCAACATAGCTTACCTTATCTGTCATGAATCTTTTTTTGAGTTTAGGGGTGTCTATTACAAGCAGCTTAAAGGGGTCCCCATAGGCAGCAATATGGCGGGGTGCTGGCGGAAATTGTAGTTAGAGATATAGAGAAACAACTTCAACACTGCCTAATTAATGAGTTCGCCCTATATGCAAGGTATGTGGATGATGTGTTTATACTATGGAAATATAACCACAAAGCACATCGTGTGGTTGATCATTTTTGTAAAAAACAGTACAGGCTCTCCCTTAAACTAGTGCAAGTTAGCCAAACTGAAGTTAACTTCTTAGATATCAAAATCATAAAAGCGGAAGAGGCATTTCACACCACTGTATATATCAAGCCCACTGCTACCCCTGTGATTATCCCCTAGACTTATGACCCCTGGACATACAAAAAGGCTGCCTTTGCATCCTATTTTAAAAGAAGCCTAACCCACTGTAGCAATGCAGTACTGCACAAAGCAGAAGTAGAATGTATTTATGAATGTGGCTTAAGGCATGGGTACAGCAAGAAGTTTATGCAAAATGTCTACTTGAAAGAAAAAGCCAGATTTAATATTAATGCCTCCCTTACGGACCATCATAAACCTCCCGCATCGATCGAGATATCCCAGGAAAAATCTACTAGGTTCCCCATGCCGTATAGACTTCATAACTGTCATACTATTAAACAAGCTCTTAAATCTAATAATATGTCCCATACCTTCAAAAGGGCACCCACAATTTTTAATTTGCTATGCAATGATAAAGACAAAAGAACAGGGGGCTTTATATCAGGCGTTTATAGAATACCATTGCACAATGTGGATGATAACCAACCCGAAATATATGTGGGGGCTACTGCCAGAAATTTCAAAGATAGGCTGAACGAACATAGAGATAATATCGCTAAGGGTAATCTGGTGACCGCGCTAGCACAAAGAGCATTCGAAAAAGACGTAAACATTAATTGGCAGGCTGCCAAAATTGTTAAAAATGTAGATAATCGTAAAGATTTACCCCTCAGGGAAAAACTAGAGATTATAAGGTCCAGTAATTCTGGTAATATAATTAATATTAGGCAAGCTGTCGAATTAAGCTTGGCATGGAAGTGCACAGTCAAGGAGAACTGTTAACCTGTAAGGTCTATTTATACCAATATGTTTGTATTACCCCCTCCCTACCAGAATAAATATTATAATATAAAAAGAGGCTCTCCTTAAGTTTTATGTTTATTCTGTTAATTTTATATTTGTAAATTAATTTTTTTAAATGTATTCTGTTCTATTCTATTACATTCGTTGGAAGTTCTTATTTGGAATGTATTGCTCAACTGACAATAGTATCATTGTATACTGAAAACGTTATTGGAAATTTAAAAAATGTTTAGTTTGGTAATCCTACTGCTGAATGTGCTGGGTTGATTTTTATAAATTATCACTTGGAAATTAAGCAGTTTGTTAGAATTCTAGAACTATAGTTCTAGGGTTTGTTTTGGTTTCGGTTTTGTATATTACTTGTGTTAATTGGCTTAAAACCAAAACCAAAACTGATCCAAGAGATTTTAGTTAGTCTTTGTTCAGCTCTACTAAAATGTTTACCATGTCAAAGAGAAAGTCATTGAGTGTTGTGGAAAAAATGGAATTGCTAAAAGATGTGGACTGTGGAGTGAGAAAAAAAAATGTTGCACAGAAATTCAGGATTCCACAAAGTACAGTGTCAACAATACTAAAGAATCAGGAATCTGTTTTAAAATGTCATGAAGTTGCAGGAGTTGACAGAAAATGATTAGGGACATGTAAGCACGATGACGTGGACGAAACAGTGTTGTAATGGGTGAAGATGGTGAGATAGACATGCCTGTCTCAGGACCACTCATAAAGGAAAAGGCAATAGAATATGTACAGAATTTAGGACATGAGGAGTTCCAAGAAAGTTCTGAATGGTTAGACAAATTTAAGAAGCATCACGGAATCAGAAAAACTTATTTCTGGAGAAAGTGGATGTGTATCTGAAACAGATTGTAGCTAGTGAAAAACTACAATTTTAACACCAATTTTACAGGAGTATCTGCCAGATAATGTTTTTAACATGGATGAAACTGGACTTTTTTTAAATGCTTACCAAATAAGATTCTAACTTTTAAAGAGGATAACTGCTATGGAGGTAAAAATAGCAAGGAACGAATAAGTGTTGTCCTTTGTGCCAATATGTCTAGAAAAGAAAAACTTTAAATTTTGCTTATAGGTAAAAGCAAGCAGCCAAGATGTTTTAAAGGAGTAAAGTCATTAGAAGTTGACTATGAATACAATAAGAAATCATGGATGACAGTGAGATTTTTGAGAAGTGGTTAATTAATTTTGATAAAAAAAATGACAAGATAGAAGAGAAAAGTTGTTCTTTGTGTAGACAACTGTCCTGCACATCCTTCTTCTATAACAAAAAAATTAACAAATGTGAACCTAGTATTTTTTCCTCCAAACACAATGTCAAAATTACAACCAGTGGATCAAGGTGTAATAAAACATCTTAAAATGCATTATCAAAAACAGATTCTCAAGAAACTAATTTTTGTACTTGGAAACGATCAACCCATTGACAATATAATTAATCTCAGAGTGTGTATATCAGAATTAGCAAAAGTGTGGTAAAATGATGTAGCGGAAATAACAATACAGAATTGCTTCATAAAAGCCGGATTCTCTGAAAAGTCTGTTGTGGAAGAAGTTAATGTACCATCACACATTGAGGAATGTTGGAACCAGTTACAGTCAACAGGCACAATACATGACAAAATCTCACTTAATGAATATTTAAACATGGATGAAGACATTATCGTGACAGAATATCCGACAGATTATGACATTTTAAGTTTAATAAAAAGTAGTGAAAATCAAGATGAAGACAATGAGGCAGATGAAATAGAAGTTCCTAAACCTTCAAAAAAAGAAATAATGGCTGCATTTGAAATGATTTGCCAAGGGTTTTAATTTGAAGAAAATGTGCCCGACAATATTTTTGAGTTGCTCAATAAATGCAAACATTTTTATGAGGAATCTGCATTGAAATTACTTTGGAAGGATTTTCGAAATTACTTTATATCTGATAATTAAATACAATATTCTAAATTATTCTAATTTATCCTGATGGTTACGAAAGTCGAAAATATTTGTATTAAAGATTATATTTATATTTCTATTAATACTCTAGTTGAACCATAATTTAATTATAAAAGTAATAGCAGTTTGTAATTCTTAGAATGGCAATTTTGTTTAATAAATGCATGTTTTATCCATCTTAGTAGACTTTTAATACATTAATATATCTGTATATATATTTTTTAAACATTAAAAAAATTCATTTGTATATTTTTCCCCAAAACTTTTTCAAATCGTTTAAGTTGGAGTTTTACAAACCGCGAGTCACCATTGCTGCTGTCAGGGAGCCATGAAAAAGGCGAGAGGACAAAATATCACTTAACTACTATACTACATTACAGAAAATTCAGGTTTCTATATAATGAGGGTTCTATATATCAAAATTTTTCTAAGACACCTTCAATTTTGATATATGGAGGTCTGACTGTAATTACAAATTTTTTACTTTTTGAAAAATGTAGAATTGAAAATTAACACAAACAATACAGGCAAACATCAAAGTAACCCAAAAAGAACTGACAAATAGCAGATAACATCACACAATTCCATGCACATGCATGCGCCAACCCGCAAAACTCAAATGTTGAATTGCGAGACTATCAAATTGCAGGATGTCGAGTTGTGAGGCACCACTATATAGTATACTGGCATCTAATTCTAAACTCTAATTACAGATGATACATGACTAGTTTGTTGAATGCAGTCAAGTAGTAACGAGCATTGGCACATGATTTTTTATAAAAATTGCTTTTTATATATATATGTTAAGGGCACAATTATATACTATAGTTTGATTTTTAAAGACAGAATTTAAAAACTGCAATCCATATTTTTTTCTAATATGGTATATTTACTTTTAATATATTTTAATTAACTTTAAAAATAATAACAGTAATAATTATCATAGAGAGTGCAACAGCACTACATAATATGATCTAGGAAGATCTATCATTTTTAAGATCTCCAAATTGGATGAGGTTTTTAAATGTAAGATTAGGCCAGTAGTAAACTATTCAACAAAGTTGGCTACAATGTGACATCATTAGGTTGTAGGCAGGTTGCTAGAGCAACTTATCTGGCAGACATGTGCAAATGATATATAGTTACGTTTACAACTGACCAATTAACTTACAAGTTAGACTTACTTTCTCTTGCATCGCCTCCTCGTTTATTGACATCATGGCAGATGAAGAGATCAAAGACGATATCTTGTTAGCAGTATATGTTACTATTTGCATGGAAAAAAGCAGCTCACTTCTCAAAATACACCAAGGACATGACAGAAAATGGATTAGACGTCATGAGGAGACCAGTGGCTCATTGTGAGGAACCATGAATACAGTGGTTCAAGAGCTGTCTCGAAAATATTTCATCATATTGGTATATATGATTATTTTAATTAATAAAGATGCTTCAAATAAAATCTTTTGATTTCAATATGATGTAGTTATTTCATAATATTATGACAATAATATTATATTATGTCAATATTATCATATTACATTCCACTCGTTCGATAGTTGTAACTCCAACTTTGATCATCCAAACGAAATTATTAAAATTATAAATCATAACTTTTCTTAAGATTTGTATAATGTATTTGATTTAAAACACGATAGAATTTAATAAAATAAGAGCTTTTTATTAATCATAGCATTAAGTGAGCAGAACCTAAAAGTCTTGAAACGAAAATTTTTCTTGGTCTGCGCACCGCCATGTTATCATACTTTGCGATAACGTTTATTGCACATGACCGTCGGCACTTGGTCGTTGAAAATATCAAACAAGATAGATAAACCTATGGTCACCGGCTACGCCTCCATTGATGATGCAAAATGAGAAAGTGCCGACAAATGATCTCTGCTTGAGCGTCAGCACCGATCAGGTTGTGCCAATATCGCCTAGTTTGCTACCGGCCTTAAACTTTTGGAAAATTATACAGTAGAGTCTCCATAATCCAACAAATATGATTCCAGGGCTTGTCGGATTTCAGAGATTTGTCAGATTATTGAATGTTCAATGAAAAAATGGAATTACACAAATGAATGCACTCAGTTTATTAAGACTTCCCTGTCACTACTCTTACTATTCAAATCTTTCACAAAACCCTTAAATTTATCCCGATTCTTTTAATATCATAAATGGTGGCTTCCCCAATACCATGAAACGAAGCCAAATCACTAAACTTTTCTCCCAAGTCAAATTTCTTAATTATTTCGCCTTTTCGATCACAGTCAATGTCTTGTGTTTTCATTTTTCACTTTTTCCGATTTGTGACATTATGCAAAATTTAAATAACAAACACTGATACAAGTAAAACACTATTTTACAGTAAACAGTGTACTGAACTTAAAAAAATAGTCTAATTTTAATGCCTGCACAATAAACGAATAGCAACTGACAATTTATTTTACATAATTTTTTCTCTCTCACATATGATCACAACTTCGCAGTGTGTCAGACTACTGGATGTGTCAGACTGGCGAAGGACCAGACTACAGAGACTCAACTGTATATAAAATTCTGCCTTCATTTGACCCATGGAGGATTAACAATATGCAATACAATTAATGTCACAACAAAAAAACATGAAAAAACATTCAATAACATGTCATAAAAACTCTAATGAGCCAATTTGGATGCAGTTTCTTTTATATGAAAATGCACTAAAAACTGTAAACTGCATTTTGTATTTATATTGTTAGCTATAATGTTTCATATAGAAATTTGAATATAATTGTTTGATTTCTGCATATGATTTTTTTAAATCCTCTTTATTTAGTCTCTATTGGATCTAGAATATTATGGAAACACATTTTGGAATGCTCTTCAAATATTCTATTGATAATGAATATTTTATAATCGTATTTTAAATAAGTGTTGCAATATTTGAATAAACTTAAGAATTTGTTTAAGATATTGTATATTATCATCCACTTATAGGATAAACATATATAAAATGATAAGCATTAAATTTCAAGTGGAAAAAATAATTTATTAGCATTTTTGGAGTACTTTAGACTTAAAGAAATCATCTTCAACACTTAAAAGAGCAGAATACAGAACGTTTTGGAACATAAAGTGTAGAATACTTTTCAAATTTAAATATTTAAAGAAGGAAAGTGTTGTGTATGTAACTCAGATAAGAGACCCAGTCGAGAAACAACTATTTATTATGAGCTGACAGGGAACGTACATGGTAGGGACATAGTTCCAAGATCGTCTTTGTGGTCGAGCTCCCCTAACAAAGCGTCCTCCGTTGCAGCTCCCTCTTCTGGTCGCACCAAACAATCTTTCACATCCATCCCCCCAGTCCAAACATAGATAGTCCTGTAAGTGTACAGGAGGTCTTCTGTTCCTGACTGGGCATTGGAGGTGGGAATGACGTTGTCAGAGTTCTGGGTCAGGCCTCCAGGTGGATTACCGTTGAGATCTGAAGGCTGATTTTCTGTAGGGTGTGGCAAGGTCTCTGTGGTATCTGTCTTACTTTCATCCTGTTCTGTATGGCATTTCCTGAGATGATCTATATGTCGGTGTTGTGTCTGACCATTTCCACCTGTAACTTCGTATGTGACTTGGCCCCGTATCCCTGTGATCCCTCCGGGTTTCCAATTCCACTTTTCCCCAGAGTATTCTCATAGGAAGACCGGGTCGTTCATCACTAAGGTCCTAATCGGTTTGTTTGTTTTGTCCACTTCCTCACTTCCAAAGTAGTTATCTGGGTGTAGTCGGCTCAGGAGAGTTTTCGGTCTACGTCTCATAAGTGCTTCAGCTGGGCATATTCCTGTGGCTTGGCAGGGGGTTATCCTCAAAGCCAGTAGCATCCGTGATATACAGTCCGGGCAGTCCCCCTCGAATCGACAGAGGTTCTCTTTGACAGTCCCATTCTTTCAGCTTGTCCATTGGATGGTGGGTGATACGGTGGTGTTCTAATGTGCTGAATGGCATTGTTCCTTAGAAAATCTGCGAACTCTTCCAATGTAAACACTTTTCCGTTGTCTGAGACTAGTGTATCTGGCAGTCCATGGGTAACGAAGATCTCCCTTAGAGCTGTGATGGTCGCGGAAGATGTCATCAAAGTCATGATTTTCACTTCCGGCGACTTAGAATAAGAGTCCACAATGATCAAGAACACCTTCCCTTTGTATGGTCCAGCAAAATCTATATGTAGTCTGGACCAAGGGTTTCAGCTCCTAAACCAATGTTGAGGTTCTACTCTCGGAGCATGGTATCTGGTTAGTTGGCACACGTTGCACTGTTTTGTGATCTTCTCTATGTCCTGATCTATCCCTGGCCACAAAACATAATTTTGTGCTGTTGCCTTAGTGCATACTTTACCTTGGTGGGTGGAGTGCAGAAGGTGGAGTATCGCTGTTTGGAGTGACTTGGGTATTATGACTCTAGCCCCCCATATTAAACACTGGCAGTGCACAGACAGTCCCTCCCTTCACCTGGCAAAGGGGATATAGGGGAATCCATAAATTGCATAAGTAACTTATGGATTTTAGCATAAAATCATTACCCACATAATTGTAAGAATAATTTCCCGCGTATTTTTGGTTTTTAAAAAAAGGTGTAAAGCCATAGCAGGTTTTTGTCATTACGACGATGGTCACGTCGACGTTCAATATGGCAGCGGTACATGGTTAATTTACCAATTCTGAGGTAAATTTTTCGAATTATCTTCTAATCGGTGCCGCTTTCGTCCATGGTTGTATTATAATTTTTTGATTTTACCAATTCTGAGATAAATTTTTCGAAATATCTTCTAATCTGTGCATTAATTTTTGACCAGTTTGATGAGATCTATCGAATGGTATCACATTTGGAAATTCCGTGAAAAGCAGAATCCAGCCAACTTCGAAATAGCAGATCCAATATGCCGAAATTCGACGGATATTTTAATTTAGTTTGACTTTTCTGTGTCGTTGGCCAGAGTGACTAACTGGAAACACTATTTTGTGATCTGATCTCCTGTTGTCGTTATCATTCTGAACAGTATGTCATCTTTCGATGTAAATGACCTATAGCAGAGCCTCAACTCACCCACTTAGCAACAGATTGAAAAACAATGTCATTTGATGAGAAAAAAAGATAAAGCGACCAAACTGCTATAAATATTTGCGTTGCTTGAAGAGATATGGCTCATCTATCCCTATCGTAGACTGGCTTATTTACTACTAATTACTATATAGAGTACAGAAACAAACTGATGTTATTGCTTATCTAGCAATTTGCTTCCTTCTACAGCATCATCTGAAGGTGATGTATTTAAACAAAACAGTCAATGTTATCAATGATAAATGTCATTCATAGATGAAATAATTTAGCATCACTATATTGAAGTATTCTATTTTTGATAATCATTTGCTGCTATAAAATAAATTGTCTTATTTAAATATTTCGCATGCGTTTGTGTATGAAATAATCAAAACTTTGCATTTTTTAACAGATATTTTTATTCTACTATCAACATCTGTATGATCAACTAAGATAAAAATTTTCTCCTATTTTAAGACGCAACGTATACACCTGAAATTCAAAATATTATTTTAGTAAAATTATAGAAAATTAAAAAAAAAATTATTTAAAAAAAATGATATTAATAAGATGCTGTATATTCAACTGATACGAGTGTGTTATCATAGCCAAGGTCAGACACGCTTCAGTCTAACATAGATTTCAACATATTCGTGTTTGAAGAAGAGCAAATTATCAACTACTTTATCTCAGTTAATAAGCACGATAAAAGATTTTAGAAAATATAAAGTGCGAGAATCTTTTTTATATAAATTCTTTAACGTTGCAACATTGTAACAAAATTTGCTCGGTCGTCTTTTATGAAAAATCTTAATCATGTCATTTTTAATTAAGTCTAGACATGTTGCATTTATCGCTGCCTTATCAATATATATATTTATGCTGTTTCTAATGCAAATTTCAAAAAAATTCGTTTTAAGATAAAGTATAAAAATATTGTCTATAATTTTGCATCTTGCATGAACTTGATTGAAAGTTATTCATTCTAAACGCATGCCAACTTTATAATATAATAAATTCTGAACAACAGAATGAAGCATAACATAATACATAATAATAATAATATTTATTGCAATAATACGTGCAATATATTAAAAATGTTTTCTTGTTTTTCTTGTTATTTAAAATAAGAACTGCATCAAAATGGTTTCATTAATACTGGCATGCAATGCATTTCTTCAATTTTGGCGCTCAAATTTTAATGGATGGATAAAGTTTGTCCATCAGCGTTTTTCTAAAACAATTATAGATAAATCTATGGTTTTTCTCAATTATGATGCTCACTATAGTCATATTTCTCATACCTCTTTTAGGAGATTCAAGAGGATAATAGATATGGATGAAACCGAGTAAGCTCAAGTTCATTCGAAAATTTACTGTAAATTTATGAATCACATATTAAAGAATACCTGCAATCGTTTGTTAATTGTGTGTTCAAAGGTATTTTTAAGAAATCATGTGAAAATGGAAATTAGAATGAGATAATTTTCACGAAGTAATATGGACAAGTGTGTGATTTACTCTTCAGTGGCGGCCTGATTTGTTTTTCTGCTTCTGACTCAAAAATTTCAGTTATAGAAGTATAGATACAGATAGATATAAATATAGAAATACAGATAAAGAAATGTAGATATATATATCTCTCCTATCTGGAGTTCAGATAATATAGATGGAATTCAAGAAACCGGGCTTCTTGAATTCATCTTTTATCTGAACTCCATTTCGATAGATGGGTGACCCGTGATGAGCCTTATATTGGTTACACCTACTGTTTAATTTCATGTTGCAATAGCGTAAGAGAAAGGGATCATTTCCATTTCAGCTCAAATTTTCATTTCCAGCTTCAAATTTTGGTGAACATGGACCCTATATCGATTTCATATAGGGAGAAAATCGGTCTCTTGCGTCCTTACTTACCTATAGCAGCGCTTCTCAAACTTTTTTCATTCACGATCCCATTTTTCCATTACGAGATTTTTCATTACCCCAGGTATTAAATATGAAGTAAAACATACAAGTAGGCCTACATAAATCATTTACACACTTATTAAGATGAACACAATCAACCAACTTCACTGAAAATAAATATGTTGCCATACGTTAAATATTGGGCGTTTGTGAAATTACATATAAACTGAAATTCAAGTGTTTGAATTTAATTTTTGCGATCCCAGCATTTCGCTTCGCGACCCATAGTTTGAAAAGCCCTGATCTATAAGATGGCTTAAAGCGATGAGAGCGATATGATTATACAGAACTATACTTTTAACAAAGATCCTGCGCTCAAAAGCTATTAAACCTCTTTACTATTCTGGCATATATCGATTTTTTTCACAACAATTGAAAAATGAATTTATTATCACGATAATGATATTACATATTGGTCAATTTCAATTTTTTAAAAAGATGAACTTGACTTGGAATAATAAAAACAACAATATGAAAATTTTACTTTTTTTCATTTATTTTAAATTTCTGGTATTATGCTACATGAGAAATTTCCAGTTTGGAGCATACATATTCCACACAATTTCGAATTAAAAAAATAATATATCAAAACCTAAGAGTGTTGAATATAAACGGTTAATTCCTAGATGAAAATTTTATCAAACAATTCTAAATTTATGCAAATTTTTTTGTAGAATTATAATAGCTGAAATAATTTTTAAATGGAAAGGCGTAGAAAATTCAAAGTATTTTATGCTTATCATATAGGGCCTATACTGTATATATTATCGCATGCATAACTGCTAACAGTAAACTGGATTTCTTTTCCTACTCAAAATTTTATAATAAATAGAAAAATTTCGATAACTATTCATGCTAATCTAATGCTTCTCAAAAATATTTAATAAATAACGGATAACTTACAGGAGTTTACCAAACTCCTGTAAGTTATCCGTTATTTATTAAATATTTTATATACAAAACTCGTATATAAAATATCGAATAAATATAGGCAAAGTTACTTAATAATTTAATAAACAGAATTATAATAAAGTTTCAAGAAAAAAGCATCGAAATATTTCTGGTAATACTGATGGAGTATACGTAATTTATAGGAAAATATGTTGAAAATTTTCCCTATCATCATTTTCATACGCCAATTTTTCGAATATAAGAAGCTGGAAGAAGTTAAAACTTTAAAGTTAGATTTTCTGAAGTTTTAAAAAAATAAATAAATAAAAATGCAGCATTAAATTTCATCAGTACGAACAGGAAATTCTAAAATTAACCAAAAGTTTCTTGAAGATTTATATAATCTGTAATCAGAAATATCCAGAATTTTATTTCAGAAATTGTACAAAATCATCAAAATCATGTATAACAGAATTTTATTATAATATTTATTCATGTATGAAAGTAGAGAGTATTGATATATAGTAACTATAAGAAAATTCCTTACAAGATTTCAAAATGAAATACATGCATTTAAATATTTTAAAATTATTATTATACTCTCAGTTATACCTTCATATTAATATACCGTTCATAATATACACACAAAAGCGCTTAAAATTCGTTACTATAATGAAATTAACAAATAATTAAAGCGTTTTATAAAAACTTCATCTATTTCTCGGGTTATTATTACGTCATAAGCTACTGCGTAACAATCACATCATAAATAAAATTCGATTTCCAACTGGTCTTCCGTTTTCAGATCAATGAAAGATGGCCGACCTATCAACATTAGCTAAATTATAACTGTAATGATATATAAATTATGCTCACCTATTTTTAATAGCAGTAAGATATTTTCTTAAATTGAATTCAAACCAGAGAAAACTTAATAACCCCTGAAAAATCATCATTACTTTATATATACACTGTATATACAAAGTACGTAATAATGGTGATAATATTAATTTATATAGTATACATACCTGGCCACAGTTACTAACATCAGCTAAAAGTTTTACAATTATAAACACGCCATCTTTATTATTGCCTGTCAGTTTAAATAACTGAAAGAATAACATCTGTAAAAATTTAAATTTTCATGAAAAACTTTAATAATTTTACTTAGTTTATGTTTAAATAGTTATTTACAAAATAAAATATAAAAGAGTGAGTTAACTGTTACAGCAAAAGTGATATACGTAGATGTAAAACATTCATTCATATCACAGTGAGATAAAGACAGAATGATTAAAACACATTCAAAAATTGAGGAGAAACTGCTCATTTTTTTATGATTTACTAGTAGCAACACGTTTGCTCAGTTTTAATGTTTGTGCAGTAACATCATTTAATTCTTATCTAATTTATCGAATATAAAAACATTAAAACGAAGCAATTGAATTAAAAATCAGGAATATTGACAGTCATCATCACGTCTCTTTGTTTACCTGCGCTATACTTGACAACGCTTGTGAATTATTTATTATAATCAGTCACTTGTTAGGATGACTCATGCTAAATTTGGTTGATGCAATTTTTAGATAGTATTCGTCAGATAAAATTTACTAATTATAGTCACACCCCGAGTTATGGCGCTTTAAAATTACGTACATTTTGAATTCAGTGCTTATTTTGGAGTTATGGCTGTTCAGTAGTACATTTTTGAAAAAACAGAATGCTTTATTTTTTCAAAATAAAGATTATAGTATTTCTTTTAGTTAGAAATGCTTCATTTATGTTATTTATGCATATATTGGTAATTGCAGTGCATTTTTACATGATTGATAAGTGAAAAAAAAAAAATAGTGCTTTGACTTATAGACATTTTCGTATTATAGCATCAGTGTAGAATCTGAAGTGACATAACTTCGAAGCATGGTATCAGTCAAGAAATTAAGATGACATAACATCGAGCTATGGCATCAATCTAGAAACTAAGATGATATAACTTCGAGCTGCTGCTTTAATATAGAAACTAAGGTGACATAACTTCCAGCTATGACTTTAGTGTAGAGACTAAGGTGACATAACTTCGAGCTATGGCATTAGTATAGCAACTAAGGTGACATAACTTCAAGCTATGGCATTAGTATAGCAACTAAGGTGACATAACTTCGAGCTATGGCATTAGTATAGCAACTACGGTGACATAACTTCGAGCTATGGCATTAGTGTAGCAACTAAGGTGACATAACTTCGAGCTATGGCATTAGTATAGCAACTAAGGTGACATAACTTCGAGCTATGGCATTAGTATAGAAACTAAGGTGACATAACTTCGAGCTATGGCATTAGTATAGAAACTAAGGTGACATAACTTCGAGCTATGGCATTAGTATAGCAACTAAGGTGACATAACTTCAAGCTATGGCATTAGTATAGCAACTAAGGTGACATAACTTCGAGCTATGGCATTAGTATAGCAACTACGGTGACATAACTTCAAGTTATGGCTTCAGCCTGGAACCTGAGATGACATAATTTCGAAATATACTTGTACACAAAAAATGCATTAAGTTAAAATTAAATATTGACTTATACTTACAAGAGCTGTTAACACAGATAACATGACTAGGAATCTGAATAAACTGTCATCATCTTCAGAATAATTCTGTACAGTTCCATTTACCTCCTCACGACATATACTAAAAATTATGTTAAGTAAATCTTATATAATATTTAACAGTAAATAGTATAATAATCTTAAGAAAATATTACTTTTGTGTAGATTGAGTTAAATGATCTGTTGAACTGAATCTATCAACAGGAATTGAATACAATGTTGGAATATTCTCGTTTATGCATTCAACTGCTGTAAAATATTTAAATTATTGCAGGTATAAAATATTAATTTTTTATAAAATGAAAAATAAAAAATAAATGTTTAAATCAAAATGATAATTTCTATCGCTTACTTGAATTTTTGTGTCTGATATATAAAGACAGAAACGTTATCACAATTAGTAAAGTACATGAAATTATAATAAATGTCGTTCCAACCTATAAAATTTAATTAAGAATCCTTTTAAAAGTTTCTCACGCAAATTTAAGACCCAAATTAAAATTTTAACTGCAATGATTAAACTTACCATCATTTTATTGTACATAAAATTAAACTGTATGTCATCTGTATACTTAATAAGATTATAAATTAAAATTGAAGTAGTTAAGGACAAAGGAATTCTAAAAAAAAAAATTAAAATTAAATAATTAATTTCTGTTTTTAAATTAAAAAATAATAATAATAATCACTTTCATCAATTTAATTGGTTGTCCCTTCTATGACGTTTTTTAAATTCCATCTTGAGGCTAACGGCATTGGTTATTTGTGTCAACGTCGTTTAAATTTAAAAATTTCACTACTCCGATTGGTTAGTAATCGATTATTATTTTTTGAATTCGACACTGTGATTGGTTTCTTGCGTAAATGTCTATTTTACGTTGCAAGTAACATTTATCTACGACATTGTAATAAAAAAAATTAATTTTGTGCCACAAAAAATTCTTTAAAGATTAATTTAATAAGTCTGAAAGAATAATGTAGTTAAACACTTAATAACTCTTCAATAAGTTGACATTTACCTATAGATTTAAGTACAAAAGAACACATAAAAACGTTCCAAGGTTGATTTAATAAAATTTCATTATTTTAATTAAGAGTTAGAATTATAGTCAAGTAGAGAACCATGGAGACACTTACTTATGATATTTATAAAGAGGAAGCACTTACAAAAGACATATTTTATTCTATTAAAAGAAACCGTCCTGATCAATAAATTAAGAAATTAAATACTTGTATAGAATAATGAATAAAAGAACTACATAAAAAATTTTTTTCCATAGTATTTTATGAGAATTAACAACTTATGTTTTACCCAAATCCGATTAGTAAAAAATATCTTTGTTTGTTGACCTTGAGATAGAGCTTAGCTGCTAAATTAGCTGTCCAAAAATGACACATGACTTGGCCAACAAAACTGATAGTTTTATATACTTCAGGTATCTCGAACTCGTATCCACTAGTTATAACATTACCTAAAGATAAAATCATCTGAAAAGAAAAAAAAAATTTAATTAAGATTGGATTAAAAATTTATAAAATTAAGAGGTTCAGTAAGTATGCAAATATTTAATTATAAAATTAATATAATTAAGGAAAGTTAGATGTACTTAAAACAAGAGTGTTATTATTTCCTTTAACTACAGGCGTGTAAGAAGTGCAGAAGAAGTGTCTATAATTGAAATTTGATTGCATTATACGTTATTAATTTTAATGGAACTTTGCCAGGTAAGAATTCATAATTAACTTTATAAAATGGGATGAAACAGGAGTGGATAGATGAAATTAGAGACAGATTATTTTATAGTATGTGTAGAAAGTAGTGAGAAATTTATTATCGATTAATACTCGTATGATATATGTCTTCCTTGCTAGTGATACTGTTGATAGATTACATTGAAAACCCATGTTTTTCTTTGGTTTAATTAATTTTATATGGTCAGTGCGTTGCTTTTTTCAGTTTTATTTTTTTTTTTAATATTTAAATTTATATAATATCAGTGCTGCAGAATATTTATTTGGCAAATAATCGATATCCATAGTTGATAAATATTACAGATAAGTGAACAGGATGTGTATATTTCACGAAAAATTTGATACATATATCGTTATAAGCATTTTGTAAATGATAGATGAAGAAGCAACAACTCTTGAACATCTTGATCAAACTCAACTCTTGACATCTTGATAAATGGCCCAAAATTTCGGCATTCTAATATTATAAAACAGTCCCATATATAGAATTCTAATATTATAATACAGTCTAGGAGCTCAGATAAGGCTTTTTATAATGGTCAGATCATTTTAAAAGGTCTCATATGGGCTCCTGGAAAAAGTAAAATATGGGTGTCATCTTTTAAATTATTGAGAGGGCTGTAAAAATAAAAAAAAAACTAAATTTAAAAAAATTCGTGACAAGTATATCTCCTTACGCTAGCCCACACTATACAGAAATTTTTCATGTGATAATGAAGATGGGCTCCAGAATTTGCATACTTTGCCTATGACAAAAAATGGCATTTTTTGTCATAGGCAAAGTATGCATTCCATGCTCCAAACATAGAAAAACATATTTCCTAAGTAATCAGTAAGAAAATCCCTTTTTAAAAGGAATTTTCTTACTGATTTTATAAAATCTTGTATATGGTCTCTGTAAGACCCCATAAAGAAGTTGCATACAAAAATTCCAAACAATTTAATGCAATTGAACAATGTTCAATTCAGCAAAGATGAATATCCCATTTTATTTTTAAGTGAAAAACACAAATACATACGGACAGACACACAGACATGCAATTCCACATTTTAAAATTTAAGATCGATATCTTACCTGACTTAATACAAACCAAATTATAATATGGCACCTCTTGTTTTTTCTTTTAATATTAAAGATACAAAACAGAATCTATAAAGTAAAATTATTCATATGTAAATTTATTATTTAGTGTTCATTATACAATTTTCGAATATATTAGAAAATATAATTTATTATACATTTCTTACCCCGAACATTAAGTTAATGATGTTATAATAGAAAAATACGCCAATTAAACTTCTTCCGAATTTTGCTAAATCATTAATAGTAGCAACAGCTGTTACGTAAGAGAAAGGAAAGAATGATAATGCAGATAATGTCAAAATAATATGAATCTGTAAAAAAAAAAAAGATAAATTTAACAGAATAATTACGATTAATATTTGTTAAATTTAAATAAAATTAATAAAAATTACCGAATCTAAAGAAATTTCCGAATCCTTGGCAAAATGAAGGATGCCACTATAAGGAGCCATAACACCATAAACGAAGGAGAAATCTGCATCTTTACTCGTTATATAAAAAACATATTTTGCGATTAATCGCGATATTATCGGAGTGAAAATCCTATTAAAAAAATAAAATAAAATTATTTTTATTTAATATTTAAAAAATGGAACATTTTTATAGCTTTAAAATAATTTAAATTAGCATCTATTTTTTCTAAATGTTTTGAAAAAATGCAGTGAGACGTATGAAAGATTAATTGGTGTATCGTGAAAATAATGAAGTTTATAAACATACAGATTTGCGAAATATTTTTAAGATATAAAATGGAAAACATAAATATAAGAATTAGTTTTTTTATAGTTATAATATCGAGGAATGTAGCTAATAACCTATCTGAGACCAACTTATATATCTTCAAAACATCGTTATCATTTTTGCTGAATAATTAAAAATCTAATCAGTTAGCATTCGTCACTTAAAAAATATT
Source organism: Olivierus martensii (assembly GCA_000484575.1). NCBI lineage: Eukaryota > Metazoa > Arthropoda > Arachnida > Scorpiones > Buthidae > Olivierus > Olivierus martensii. The sequence continues at coordinate 25,099 of AYEL01027845.1, read as the reverse complement.
ATCGATTTCTGCAGATTATTTACATTTTAAGGAAGTAGCAAACAATTATTATAGAAAGATCTTGGGTCTTCAAAATTAGTTTGAACTTTCCCACCAGAGACATTCCTAACAAGAACAGCACGTTGGCAGGAAGTGCCGAGACAATCACCTGGAAATAAACGTGATAATTAGCCAAATACTTAAACTTTGAAAGAAAAAAAAAAAAAAAAAAAATGATAAAACCTTATCGTTTTCTATTGATGAAAAAAAAAAAAAAAAAAAAAAAGGAAATATTAAAGCATTGATGTCATACGAATATTAATTTATACGACTATTTAAGTAATTTTTATAATTAAAAAAATGTCATTGATATTTAAGAGTAAGTTAGTTGATATTCAGACTAGTTTTATATATTTTTTTAAACTTATATACATATAATTTATAAGATTAAAAACCCGATAAGTTATACTTTACTAACGTTTAACACATAAGTTACATAGTGGGGCAAAGGTTTTGGTATCCAAACGCTTGTTATCAATCCAGCAAACATCGCCAACACTAAAGGATTTTTGGAAGTTATCCAAATCGACTTAAGTCCATTCAAAAAAAATTCCTTTTTAAAACAGTTGTCAACATGACTTGTTTTCGTTACTATCAAGGTAATAGATTGAAATAATATTATGGAAATAGGCTGAATCACGAATAAATGCACTGGAAGATCAGGATGTAGTTTTCCATATAACGCTTGCACTTTAAAAAAAAAGAAAACAGGTTAGAATCACGCAACAGAAAAAAATTATCTTCTAAAAAAATAAAATTGATAAAATTTATTATCTCTCGAAAGACTGGAAACTTGTTAAAAATTGATAATAGGTAAGAGATCTCCAAGGATAATTAAATGATATAAAAGGAACGAATCAAAGATGTCAAGGTCGTTGTAAATGACTTATTCAACACGCACTTCGAGTAAAATCCTATAATAGTTCAGGAATATCCGATTTGTACTTTCCCTCAAATAACCAAAAGAATTATTTCTCAATAGAAAGCACTCTACGTAATTTTAACTAAGAATCCATAATATTGATCAAAGGAATCAGCAGAGCAGGCAGAAATTCATTCCCATTTTAATGTGGAATAAACGAAAACAAAGAAAAGTAAGTTTATATTTAATTACATAAATTTATTATTATTTTTATCCATTTGTGTCATACCTATCACATTTCCGAGAGCAGCATCGTTCGTAACTGTACATAGCATTGCGTAAATTCCTGCCATGACTAATTTCCTACGCGACTTCCAAATAATACAGAAAAACATAACACCTGCGTAAATTATCGTTTTTGTTACCATAATAGCAAAGATCATCTGCCAACTAATTATTGCTAGATCGTTAGTAGCTATAGTCAGATATAGCAACGTAGGTAGAATCCAATAAGTAACGAATTTATTCATTCCTTCTGTGTCAGACTGACAGAATAATTTACTCCTTCCGCTGATATACCTGTAAATAGATTAAAAAAAAATAAGTTTATACCATTACCAGTATGACAATAAACAAAACTATACGCGAAATTATGACCTAAAATTTCGAATTAGGACGAAAAATGTCTATTTATTCCAAACTTTTTTTGTTTTCTTTTCTGTTACTCGTTGCTTTTTTTATTTTAGGATCGTAGTAAAGCGCGACCTAAACTGATATTTTAGTTGTAATTTATTTTTAATGTGTATAAAGGTAATCAGACGGAATTAAACAGTGCAAAACGTAAATAATGTTCAATTAAACTACGTATGAATTATTATAACCTCGCGCTTTATCGTGATAATTTTGTTTTCCTCGTATAAAAATATTAAAATCGTATTTTACGACACCAGTCAGAAAGATAAGATGGGAGGATGTGCATAAAGGAAAAATTTATTCTGACGCAAGATGTGTTTTGAGACGGACTAGAAGAGTTAATTTTTGGTTTAAAAAATGGTCAACAAAATGCGAAATTTCGCAATTATGGACAATTAATCATTCTCGACTCGTTTTTTTAATTAAAAATGTCGTTTAACTTCAAAAACTTCATAATTCTGAGGAATTTTTATGTGATAAATATTCCTCAGAATTATGTTACCTCCGGGCAATTATTCAACCTATTATAAAACCGTAGTGGGCGAAGTTAAATGACACCTAGATATGTAAATGGACAATGGTCTGATAGATAAATACGACTTTCGTGATAATTTTTGATGTGAAAATAAAATGGTTTGTTCTTCATTCGATACCGATTTCCTGTTTTAATATGATCTGCGAGTAGCATAGAAATGAGGTAATGTTACTCTTACCCGAGTGTTATTATTACAATACACTTCAACAGTGCTGGTAAGTAGTCATTGAATATTTTTTCTTCCTCTAAAGATGTGAAATTTTGTTTTGTTTCCATTCGAAAACCTGAAAACAGTAAAGGATAAAATTAATTAAATTTTTTAAACGGGAATTATTTGCTACCGAAATTGCGATTTTTACTCGGAAGTTGTTACTGAAATTGAATTTTTAATTCTAGAATTATTTGTTATTGAAACTGACATTTTTAATTCTAGAGTTATTTATTATTGAAACTGACATTTTTAATATTAGAATTATTTGTTATTGAAACAGACATTTTTGATTCTAGAATTATTTGTTATTGAAATTGACATTTTTAATTCTAGAGTTATCTGTTATTGAAATTGAATTTATAAATCGGGAATTAATTGTTATTAAAATTGCATTTTTTTTAATTTTGGAGTTATTTACTAAAATTCTAATTTAAATTCTTCTATTTACAAAACTTTTATGCATTTTTTTTTTTTTTAAATACATACTAGTATTCATAGTGTTATTTACTAAAATTCTAATTTAAATTCTTTTATTTACAAAACTTTTATGCATTTTTTTTTTTTTTTAAATACATACTAGTATTCATAGATGTGCAAATATTTTATAAAAATTACTTAATGAGGTTAAAGATAAGCAATAAAACAATTCAGTAATCTTAAACAAATATACTATTCTTATATAAGGTACATTATATATAGATTTTAAATCCAAATAGGATTAGAACTGATAAAAATGACAATCTAGTTTTAGTTCGCTTGCAGTAATCAAGACTACGTCTCTTTCTAGTTTACAGATTATATATCCTTAAGGGTGTTTCTGCTCTATTAATTTTTATCATTTTCTTAAAAATTTAATACAATATGAGATCATTTTTATAGAAAAACTTTCCCTTCGATAAAAAAAATTCCTTTGTTTCAATTAACTTCCGATAAGAATCATAAAAAAAATTCCTTAAAGTTATCAATGAAGAGCAATTTAAAGACTTTAAATTGTCGTTGAAAAAATGTATTCTATCATTTATAATTCGGAATAAAATGTTATAAGAAATAATTTATTAATAATTTTTCAAGTATTATTAAAAATATAATTTATTGAACAAATTTACATAAAAGTAAATTTTATTAAAAGTAAGATAAAATTATTAGATGAAACGAAAACATATGAATACAAAAAATGCATTTTATTTATTTAATTCGATTTAAAATTCAAATTTCTTTCAATGGTGTCGCTAAACGATTCGTCTAATAATTAACAAAAAAAAAAAAAAAAAAACTTGGTATTCTCCCTGAATGGAAAGTGGCGTCATCTGTTAACAAAAAAAAAAAAAAAAAAACACCCAATTTTAATAACAACAATTAATTCCCGATTTATAAATTTAATTTCAATAACAGATAACTCTAGAATTAAACATTTCAATTTCAATAACAAATAATTCTAGAATAAAAAATTTTTCAGTTTCAATAACAAATAATTTAAAAATTAAAAATGTCAATTTCAATATCAAGTAATTCTAGAATTAAAATTTTTCAATTTCAATAGCAAATAAAATTTTAAATTAAAAATATCAATTTCAATAACAAATAATTCTACAGTTAAAAATTCAATTTCAGTAACAAAAACTAAACAAATAAATATTTTTAATTAAAATTATTTTGAATAACTACATTAATTTTATAATAAAAAATACACATTATTACTTACTTAATTCAACTAAACAACCGTTGAGAATCAATTTAATTAACGTGACTACTTGAACCTTTATGTTGTCTGGTACAAGAAAAAGTGATGTTTAATATTAAATATAGTACGTTATATGGTTTTTGTATGCGTTCTTATCAATGTTTATGACCTCCTAATAAAACGTGACGTCGGTTTTCGGAATTATTTTTAATATTAAAATTTTAAAAATCATTTTACGAAGACATACTAGGATAAAATTATATAAAGGGAAAATGTAGTATGGATCTTAATAAATTATACGGATAACTTCCTTTATTAGTTCATACATTGATGAAGGAAGTCATTGAGCAAGACGTGAATTTTTTCACAACCATTGTAAGAATGTACTTATCCAGTTGAATATATTTGCCAGCGACCAAAAAAAAGTGAGTTAATTGAAAGTTGCTTAGTTTTCCTTCTATTTTGATCTTTTTAGCTAGCTTGACAAAATTGGATTTGCAGTCTTATAGTTACAGAATTTTTAAAGAAGTTTTTTTAATTCATAAAATTAATCTCAAAATGGCTTTATTTTCATTCAGTAGTTGATTTTAATTACAATTTTAAGAGGCCATATATCTTATTTGGATGTTTGCCTAGCAAAATATAAACATGTAAGCATATAAATTACATCACATAATGTTGGCATAACTTTCCCCGTACACTTTTTTATACACAGAATACAGTTATTAAAATACAATAGTAAGTTCGGAATTTCGAAAATTGCTGACGTCAACTACTCCCTATTGTTTACTTTGTGTAATGATAGTTTTATGGTTAGTTTCATAACTATAAAGAACAAATATGACAGCATTTAATATTATTAATAAATATATGGGGAAATTTTTTTAGATATTTAAAAATAAATATGGTAAACTATTTTTTAACTAAATAATTTTTTTTACAGAATAAATGTAAAATTAACCAACTTTACAGTCTAAATAGAAAATTTTATAGTCTGATGACTTCGTTCTATTTTTAACAACAGTCTCTTCAAAATAAAGAGAACTGAGACTAGAAAAATGTAAAATTCACATAAAATAAAATACGAACGGAAATATTTTTTTGATATTAAAGTATAGTTGCCGAGAATCGGGTGCTTTCAAAAATTAAGGTTTGGGAATGTACGAGTACCAGAATTTTTTTTGAAAATATTAAAATTAACTCATTGCGCTTGAAAGTCCATTAATCACTAGTCATGTTAATTATGGTCGTAAAGAAAAGTTTGTGCTTTGTTTCGTGATACATGGACTCGTATATGGATCATCTGGATCAGTCTGCACCAAATAAAATATTCGTAAAAAAATAAAAATAGTGTGTAATAGACACTTGCAGAAAGTAAAGAAGCGTATAATACCCATAATATTAAAAAAAAACTTTAAAAGGATAATTAATAAACCAAATAAAATAACAAGTAATAGTATTAATTCCATTAAAAAACGTAAATGTAAAAAGATGGTAAAAATAGTGTAAAACCCGTAATTCGTATAAATGAAAACTGCTATCTGACAAGAAAGACTATAATTATTAAAATATTTTCCAAATAAAATTTTAAAAGTAATTAAATCAGAACGATTAAAAAACCGTAAACGTTTGGCAATAAAATAAGGGCACTCTACTAAAATGTGTTCAAAGTAGATTCACAGTTGCAAAGATCGCAAATCGATTAGTATTCACTAGCGGCTCTGACATTTCATTTTTGTCACGAAAGCAAGATTTATCAATATCCAAATATTTATATAGCTTTATACGAAAAATTATTTAAATTACACAAAAACGAATGGTCAATTTTGATATTTTGTCACGAAAGCAAGATTTATCAATATCCAAATATTTATATAGCTTTATACGAAAAATTACACAAAAACGAATGGTCAATTTTGATATCAATAAGATTATTTGTTTTTGTGATAATTTTTATATTGTTAAAAACAAAATAACATGGTTCTAAAATGTCTTTAAGATCTTTTACTCTATGTTAGATCAGTAAGATACCATATAAACAAGCATATATAGTTTTTATTTTGTATTGATTTCTAAGCATCAATTACTAAGGAATGGAACTATTCCAGCCTATCGTTTAGTAACCATATCTCTTCATCAACAACGACTATGATTGCGTGAATTCAAAAAAAAAATATTAGATAATTATCGGTCGGCAACCTTTTTTAATAGGAGGGCATATTTCAGAAATGCGGGAGTTCGGTGGGCATCTTAGCACGCTGTAGCTGGATAGAGTATACGAAGATAATGGGGACATAAAATAGTTCATTTTATGTGGCATCAGATGTTTCTAGTACTCGAAAATTAATTCATCTAGTTAACTAGTATTAAATAGATGTCGCAAAGATTTAGTTTTCGTCAAAATTTAATCGTACAATTCGTACAATTGTTAAAATAGCGAAGATAAAATCAAAGTCCGCAATTGTAAAGAATTTTTACTAAAATTATTCATTACAACTATTCTAAGTATCAATTTCATCCACTCATCAAATTTTTTTCAGGTGATTCTAGATACAGCTTGTAAAATAGTTCATTTATCCATCGTCCTGTTCCACATTTGGAGGGAGTAGACCAGGAATCGGCAACGCGGTGCCCGCGAAGCAATTTGTTGTTCAAATATCTAAAATTTAAATTTCAGATATTTGAACAACTAATTGCTTCGCGGGCACCGCGTTGCCGATCTTTCATTTTGGTGGGAGGGCTGCAGTCCTGCAGCCCTTATGGGCGAGCCGCCACTGATTATACTAATTGTACAATTATTGTTTATTGTTAAAACATAAAATCAAAGTGCACTATTGTAAAGAATTTTTACTAAAATTATTCATTACAACTACGAGTATTTGTTAGTCAAATATCTAAAATTTAGATTTCAGATATATGAACAGCGAGCACTTAAAAATTGCTTCACGGGCAGCGCGTTGCCGACCCCTGGATATAAATAGTTCACTTAGAAAAATAGTTCAAATTAAAAACTATTTATTTCAATGATTTATTTGAGCGAGTGCTGCCATCTGTTGACGTTAAATACTATTTTACAAGCTGTATCTAGAATCACCTGAAAAAAATTTGATGAGTGGATGAAATTGATTCTAATTGATAAAGTGGTAAGCAAATTTAGTATATAAGTGGATGGACATGTGGTTAAGCATTTTCTTATCACATGGGGGATCCAGATTAAGTTTCCGGATCTTATAACTTCAGAATCATTTCAAGAGGTCCTCACAGACAAAAACTAGCATATTCAATTACGTAACTATTCTGGCGATTTTCTGAAATCTCTGTCATAAATTAGACACAATTATCTAATATTTTTTTTTTGAATTCACGCAATCATAGTCGTTGTTGATGAAGAGATAATTCGTGAGACAATGGCTACGTTCAGCAGACTGAACTGTTCTAAGTGAGCAGATAAGTTGTAGCGGTAGCGGTTGGTATATCTGCTAAACAGCAAGTAGTAACAGGGGAGCGATTATTGAAAGAAAACGAAGCCAGTTATAAACACCATTAAATACGTATACTATATACATTATCATTTGTTCCTTTGGATTAATAATCAGCCATCTTGAAATAACTCAACACGTTGGGTAATAGTGTAAATGAAATCCGCTACCAAACGTGACGTCACTCACTCAACAAGTTCGGTAACAGCGCTACCTTGAAGACGCGTTCAGCAGAAAATCTCTCAACTGTTCCACAACAGTTGAGTCTGCTGAACGCAGCCTTTGATGATATCATTCATATTTTATTCTTTTTTCATTAATTGGTAATTTAGTAGTCTTATCTTATTTACATGTTTAATTCTTTCTTTGACTATATTGTATATTGCAGAGACTATTACTGTACTAATTTTAAAATATATATATCATTCATATTTTATTCTTTTTTCATTAATTGGTAATTTAGTAGTCTTATCTTATTTATTCATGTTTAATTCTTTCTTTGACTATATTGTATATTCAGAGACTATTACTGTACTAATTTTAAAATATACGCTGTTATTTCTTATTTGACCATTATTGAGTATATGAGTATAAAAATATGACCAAATATGAGTATAAAAATCCATCATAAAATTGAAAATATAAATGTTAAAAATTTTATAAACATTTAAAACTTAACTTTTACCACTTAGTTTATATCTGTTACTAATGATAAATCCAAGGAAGATTGCGAAAATAATTGTGCGCTTTATCTATAAATTTCATCTAAAGGAAAGCTACTGATTTTATCTTAGTGCGCTATTGCTAAGGAGAGAAAATTTACTTTAAGACTACACTGGAAACTTAAATAAATCTATTTACATCTTATTAAGCATATTTTTTAATCATGCCATTTAAATGAATTATGACTCATTAAAAATGGAAAGATTAATATACTACGCACATGCTACGGAATATTAATGTTACTAGATCGAGTTAATTGTCGATTTAGTTATATGAATACTGTACATAATTCGAAACCTTATCACATTTACTAAATTTATTTAGATTTTGCAATTTACTTTGATTTGTTTAGATGTATCTGTTTTTAAAATACTCGAAGATACTTCACTATGTATTATTAACCGTATATTTTACAATTATCGTAGAGGAAATCCTATAGTTGTGCAATATGTAAATGTATTATAAATAGTTACATAAGTGTTTATCTTTTTACAGATTTGTGTTAAACTGAAAATCATTACTTGAAAGTGCTCATTATCGAAATATTGTAAATAGACTTGGTTTATATCAGTATATTTATCATGAAAAAATATAATTATATTATTAATATAACTGAATACGATTTCGTGATTTAAAATTTAAGGGAATTATTAATTGAATTCATTAAGGACGAAATACTTTTAAAAAATATAATAAAAATTTTTAATGTTCTAGTTACTATGATCAAAATTGAAGATGGCAGCAGCAGTTGTCATGTTGTTTCTGAATCAAGCGGTATGACGTCTTATCGATGGTCAACATTAAGATTTTGTTTAGAGTTTTAGAACGATTAATATCGAGATAATCGTAGATTATATCATTGCTTATAATATAACGAACAAACAGCAAAGTGAACAGGTCAGATTTATTGATAATTTTTCGTAAAACAGACTGTCTGGAAACCGCCATGAGCAGACGATAATTCTCACGAGCTATGTTGTGATGTTAGTGCCATCGCCTATTTTTAAAAGAAGAAAATCGCTTTTGATATTGTTCCAAATATGTAAGTAACTGTTAATTAAGTAAAATAAATTGTTCTGTATTTTCATCTTGTATATTAGATATTAAAGAATTGTGTGTGCTAATAATGTACTTGTAAATAATATATTATACATACGTGAATAAATGTCATGATCTAATACTCTTGAACTTAAAAGAACAGTGCAGAATTATCAACTGAATTATTTTAAAATAAAATTATTTTCCATAGCATGTTTTTGATGATGATAATTTGTGAGCGTTACTCTTCTTTAGATCACAATGTTAAGTTCAGTTTAAATAATTTGATGCCATTAAACAAAGTTTTGTAATATTCTGTATAATCTTATTTTTGACTACTAAGTATCCATAAATATAGTATATCATTTTGAAAAATGCTTACCTCAGCCCAGTGGTGTTAACAGCCCATGTCTCTAGCAGTTATCGTGTCAATAATTAGTTATGAAACCAAATTTATAATGATATATAGTATTTTGGAATAGAATAGAAATTTTGTGAGAGGGTTTTGAAAAAATTTTTAAAAATTCTTTATTTATCATTCAACTTTGGATGATGATAATAGAATAAGGTAAAATTTGTTGTAGTTATTTGGCATACATTGCAGAAATAATAAATTTAAGATAAAAAAAAATACAAAATATTAAGAAATTATATTAATAATACTCTAATAAATATAATTATTACAATGGTATTTATTGGAATTATTACTTCATTTGTTGCATAATAAATCTATGTTGGATTTTGCCCTATAATAAAAAGAGAATAATCATGAATTTACATTAAATAAGATAGATTGCAAATTTTTCTTCATGAAAGAGACAAAGTATAATTTTGCCATGTTTTTTCATATGATCGATCACCTGTCTATTATAGTTGTAAATATTGATGTTATAAATAAATATCCAAAAAATGAAATAACTTAAAAAAACTGGATTGAAGAAAATAGGAATTTTTTATTTATAAATTATATCTGGGAATCTGCTGTATGTTAATAAATTTAACTTAGATGATTTTAAAGACTTTTTTTGTAATTGCTTATGTATTTGGTTGAATATAATAATCCTTTGAATCTTTGCATTCCTAGTTAGCAAATGTAATTTGCAACTTGAAGAATCATGACAGTAAACATCTGTCAACCTGGAAGAGTTATGGAAGCTTTTCAGATTTATACGTATTCAACAGATTCAAAAATTTCACTAATCAGATACAAAACTAAAGTAAATTAAATAAATAGAATTGATACTAATTTTGTTCATAACTCTAGAATTATTTGAAATAATTTAGCTTTATTATTTAAACAAAATTAAACATTTTCGAATGACTTTTTCCTTGGATCTTACAACTAATTTGGCTATGACCCCAGCTAATGGGCTACCGATGGGAATTCCAACACTTTGCGAGTAGAACTTATTTTTAAACTGAAAGTAGGATCGGTGGATTATGAGATGGCAGATGTCTCTAATTACATTCGGGTCACATTGCTTCTTTGGAAGGTGTTCTAATAAAAATCGGTAAAGTAGTAAACAAGCTGGTTCTAACTTTATGGACGGATACAAAGCTTTAAAATCAAACACTTGTAATACTTCATTCGGTAATAGTCCTACTTCGAGGAGTTTATTGATCAGGTCTCTCGATGATGGAAGTATTGTTGATTGGCCCAAATAACTCAATTGAAAATATTCTATCTTGGAAGAACTTAGCAATACAACTTGAACCTTTGTTACAAAATTGCAATGCTGTACAAGCTGACGAAATTAGATGGCAAATTGCAAAAAGTGTTAAAAAAATGTAAAAATACCAACTTAAGAGCTTTAAACGGAAAGTAAAAAATGTGGAGGAATGGTTAGCACATAATGAGATCGTTTATTCAAGAGACGATAAAAGCAAAAATGATCATCTTAATTAAAAGATCCACTTACGATAAATTCCTTAATGAATTCATTGTAGTTAATAAATGTCAATTATTAGATGCTGACCCAACTTTTTTAATAGAAAAAGAACTACAAAAAATATTAAATAATAAAAAGAATTCCAAGCTTCCTAAAAGGTGCGACTGTGAAAGCTCCTAGACTACCTAGGCTATTTGCCTTTATCAAAAGACATAAGGATCCTATTGAAGATAAGCCAGTAGTCAAAAAATTATCTACTCCAACATATATACTAGAGAAAAGATTGGCTAAATGGTGTTTAGAAAGAATGAAAAACTATAATTGGATGGTTCCATCGTCGAGAGACCTGATTGATAAACTCCTTGAAGTAGGACTATTACCAAATGAAGTATTACAAGTATTTGACTTTAAAGCTTTGTATCCGTCCATAAAGTTAGAACCAGCTTGTTTACTACTTTACCGATTTTTATTAGAACACCTTCCAAAGAAGCAATGTGACCCGAATGTAATTAGAGACATCCGCCATCTCATAATCCACTGATCCTACTTTCAGTTTAAAAATAAATTCTACTCGCAAAGTGTTGGAATTCCTATCAATCCACTGATCCTACTTTCAGTTTAAAAATAAGTTCTACTCGCAAAGTGTTGGAATTCCTATTGGTAGCCCATTAGCTGGGGTCATAGTCAAATTAGTTGTAAGATCCAAGGAAAAAGTCATTTTATCACACCTTGTAAGACATATAAAACTATATAAAAGATATGTTGATGACATACTGATAATAGCAGAAAAAAGCAATTTTATACTAGGAATTGAGGAGAAATTATCTGATCCAACCCTTGGATTACACCTGGTAAAACAAAGGAGCGATGAAGTAGAAATACAATACTTACATTTAAAGACTTCAAAAGCATCACTACTCAATACATGCAACATAGTAAGAAAGTTTCTCAGCAAAGACACAGTTAGTTAGTTAACACACCATTAAACGTCACAAGTAGCTATGTCTTGACTCGTGTAATAGCACTTTGACCCGGAGATACTCCGTGCCCACATTGATGTACTCTGATGTACTATAACATAATAATAATAATAATAATAATAATAATAATAAAGAAATAAAATTAATTAAGAAAGATCTAGGTTAAATCTTCATGTACACATTTGTGAAAAAAATTTTTAGAGAACTTTTAAAAATATAATTTTGAAATATTCATTTCTGATAAAAACTTAAGGTAAATTCTCTCATAAAAAGTATATTTTACTTAATCTGAATTTTGCATTGACAACATATAAAAAGTTAAAACTCTAACAAAAATCATCACTTTAAAAAAATGAGTAGACACTATAGTGGTGCCTTGCAATTCGACATTTGAGTTTCGCAGGTTAGCACATGGGTGTGCATGGAATTCTATGCATAAACAATAGTTTAAAACAGCATTCTATAATAAAAAATTATTTGTGCAATTTTTAAAACCTCTAATGGCATGCTATTTGTTTGAATAAATATAAATATATCAATAATAAATCTTTACCCAATCTTTCTATTTATACAAAGATTAGAATATATTAAAAAATAAGATTTATAATATAAAAAGCTTATATAGGTTTTTCGTAATAAAATTTATTTTTCATAAATATAATTCCATCATCATCATAAATCTATAAATAGGTTAAAAGCTGAAATGTAATTGCAGGAATTTTTTATTTTTATTGGCTTTATCAGACATATATGTACAGATGACACAAACTATTGCTTTCCTGCAAGGATTACATTGTTTTATGCAAAATTTCTTACCAAAAAACAAAAAGCCATAAATGAAAATCTATTTTTTTTGGATAGACAAATACATTGGTGCCTCGCAATTCGACATTTGAGTTTCGCGGGTTGGCGCATGCGCATGCATGGGATTGTGTGATGTCATTTGCTATTTGTCTGTTTTTTTTTGGGCTACTTTGGTGTTGGCCCGTGTTGTTTGTGTTAATTTTCAATTCTATATTTTTCAGAAACAGAAAGTAAAATATTGTAATTATCATTTTTTTGGCATGGGATTGTGTGATGTCATTTGCTATTTGTCTGTTTTTTTTGGGCTACTTTGGTGTTGGCCTGTGTTGTTTGTGTTAATTTTCAATTCTATATTTTTCATAAACAGAAAGTAAAATATTGTAATTATCATTTTTTTTTAATGAAATGTAAGGATAGGTTCAAAGAGAACTGATCAGAGGAATAATTTCGAAAAGAGGAACACTTGATTGAGCAAAGAGACGAAAAAGAAAATTGTAGATAAAGTGCAGAAAGGTAGAACAATTAAAAATGTAACTCGAGTATGGTGTTCATAGGACAACTGTGGCAACGTTTCTCAACAGAGAAAGAAAAGTATGGCGTTTTTAGGACAACTGTAGTAACGTTTTGCAACACAGAAGATCCTAGGACAACTGTAGCAACGTTTTGCAACAGAGACAGAAGATTATGGGTTAGGGTATCTGCTGGAAGACTTCATTCCAACATCCAAGGGCTAATAAATGGTGTGCTGTGTATAAAGTAGTGCATTTTGTAATTCAGTGTGTTATACAATAGTAAAACACACAAAATAAATAATATAGTGTACCTCTCTTGCCTCACCCGTTAGAGGAATGGGATGGGGACCGATAACAAATTAATTTATTTTACAGTCTTATATGGGAAATATTGTCCCGCAATTCGACAGTTTCTCAATTCAACATTACTTCTGCGACGGATTAGTGTTGAATTGTGAGGCAGCACTGTACAGTAATCAAGTTCCAAGCAATCCCTCTTTGAAGGACATGTATAAAGGATTTGCTAATGGGCTTGTTAAAGATTTATTTGTTGTGTTATTAACTTATTTGAAAAATGTAAGTAGTTATGAATATTTGAATTTATAAAATTTTAATAAAAACTTTTTTGTGCAGAAAATGTGACTTTTTTAATGCTTAATAGAAAATTAAAAATTGATAGTCAGTAATTAAATTAAAAAAGCATGTATAATTATAAACAGTTATGTAATAATTATATATTTTTGTAATATGTTTATTTGATTATACAATGTTTTAATTATCCTATTTATATTTCTGAATCCTTACTCTAAAATGTAATTTTAAAAAAATTTAAAAGTGATGTGTCCCACGACAATCTTACAGACTTATTAAATAGCCCTTAAATTAAAATGCGTTTGATATGCCTGCTAAAGAAGGTCTCTTAGAAAGTCTGAAAACATTTTATAATAAAATATATTTCCTCTTATAGCAGCTGTGTATGTGTCAAAAAATGTTTTACGTTTTTTATTGTGACATAAATAATTATCATGCTGCATAGAAAGATGATAAAACAGTGGTTCTCAACCTTTTTTCTGTTGAGGAACACATTTTAATATTTTAAATAATAATTTAGATTTAACACGAATTTTAACGAATTTTTGTTAACAGATTAATGTATTTACAGGTATTCTTATTTATTACATTCAGATTACAGACCTACTTGTATGAGATCATTAAATGATAGTCATTATTAAGCACAGTTTTAGTTATTAAGTTATAGTGCCAACTGTGGATTTTGTCTTTTTAGAGTACTATAATTTTAATTTAATTTTTATTCCTTCAACCTTTTTTCTGTTGAGGAACACATTTTAATATTTTAAATAATAATTTAGATTTAACGAATTTACAGATTAATGTATTTACAGGTATTCTTATTTATTACATTCAGATTACAGACCTACTTGTATGAGATCATTAAATGATAGTCATTATTAAGCACAGTTTTAGTTATTAAGTTATAGTGCCAACTGTGGATTTTGTCTTTTTAGAGTACTATAATTTTAATTTAATTTTTATTCCTTAATTTTGACAAAAAATTTTGGCTGTCGCAGAAATTTGAGGATTATATTTTTCTAACAATACCTTACTTATAGGAATCAATACAGTGGTTCGGCTGCAAAAGGGATATCCAACCAACCATGTTTCACTATACATATATATGATTCATACAATTACATAAATACAATTCATTCTTAATATTTTGCATATATGATTCATACAATTATATACATACAATTCATTCTTAATTTTTCGCGGCACACTAGCGTGGCACGGCACAATCGTTGAGAACCACTGTGATAAAAACATTCTTGTCATCCATTCTTTATAATGTTGTATTTATGGATTCAAATAAATCTCTATATCTTTATTTTTATTATGATTGAGTCTTATTTCATAATTATTAATTCAAAAATGTATAAAATCAAAATAAATATAAAAAATTTTTCTCTACATAAAAGAATATTGCTTAAACAATAAAATTACTTTAAATGTCAGAAACATTTATAACTGATTTATTAATCCTCTTCAATTCATTTATTGTACATTATTATATGATAAATATATTACATTATATTTAACATAAAATAAAATTACTTTAAATGTCAGAAACATTTATAACTGATTTATTAATCCTCTTCAATTGATTTATTGTACATTATTATATGATAAATTTATTACATTATATTTAACATGTTATATAAAGCAAATATAAGCTATCTTAAACTTAATACATAGACAAATATAATTTTAAAAAAGAGAATTTTGTAGATATAAATTGATTAATGCAAACATCTTTGTTGTGAATTTGTTATACAAAATTACATCTTGATTCTAAACGTTTTATCAATAAAGTCCTTATCATTTAATAAAAATATAATTCATATGAAAGATGTTAGACACTCCAATTCTAATAGAATCAATGGTGTTCTAAGAATATTCTTAGAACACCATTGATTCTATTTGATTTAAGCATTTAGGAGTTGAAAATGGCTATTAAATAGTTGAAAACATTACTCTGAAGTTAACCTTTGATTAATAAAGTTTTATGGACTGCTAAAAAGTGCTGTAGTTATTTCAATAATTAGTTTTGGATTTTAATTATAAATTAAATATTCTATTCTGCAAAACAGAATAGAGCATAAAATAATTTCTTAATTTAAAATAATCAATGATTTAAAGAAATTGAAGAAACTTAAATTCAGTTCCAAACGCAATTAAAAGTACGTTACTGGTTATTGGTTGCTGTTGAATCTATTTAGAAGCTTTCCATTAGTTGAAATGAAGAGCCATTATTATAAATATAGCATTAATCAAAAAATTTAATGCTAATAGAAACAGCAAGAATGAGAGGCAAATTCTTGTTCAAAATACAGTGCCATAACAGTTGGACAAAATCATACTTCAAATTCCTTTTTATCAAAATAATGAAAAAAGTTGGTATTAAACATAAACTTGAAAAAGCCATATTTAAGAAAAATATGTATATTTTGTTATAGTACATTTTCAAAGATCGTAAAGGAAATATATTTAATTAATGAAATCAATTTAAAAAAAAAAAACAAAATTAGCATCATAGTCCAAAATGGAACATAAACTTGAAAAAGCCATATTTAAGAAAAATATGTATATTTTGTTATAGTACATTTTAAAAGATTGTAAAGGAAATATATTTAATTAATGAAATCAATTTAAAAAAAAAAAAACAAAATTAGCATCATAGTCCAAAATGGAAAAATTGTAAGAAAATGTTAAACTTGTTTCCTTTACAATCTTTGATAAAGCACTATTCTAAAATGTGCATATTTCTCTTAAATGCAACATTTTTGGGCCTATGTTTATAAGAACTTTTTCATTATTTTAATATAAAAAATTTTTGGCTTGATTTTGCCTCAACTATTACAGAATACCCTATATTTTTAATCAATATTGTCATTAACTGAGAGTCCACTGAATATTATATAATTATAGTATTTGAATACAGTATATGATGATATACTTAAATATTTCAACTGTCTGAATGTATACTCAATACAATGTGACTGTATTATTCTCACATTTTATCAAAGCTATATTTTTTGTCAAAACTTTTCAATTATGTTAAATAGCAAATTGAAATATAATGATTAAAGAATATTTATATTGTTTTTATTTATAGGAAATGCCAAAGCCTTTAAGTATCAAAGTAAAGCATCAAATTCAGAATATAGTTTATGAAGCTGGCAATGTCATTGATCCACTTAGTGGACGAAGCTGTTTCAGGGATCGATATACAGATGAAATTGATACAAGCACAGCAGCACTTGGTTATCAGAAATCTTTTAGAAAATTTTTAGCCATGAAATCAGAATCTAAAGGAGAAATTCCTTCAACTTCTAATACATGATATATGTAGTTTATAAAACAAAAATACATTTCTGTTATATAAGCTAATACATATTAATTTAATTAAGAAATCAAATAATAAAAATATATTTGATCCTGTAAAATTATGATTTTAATAAATGTGTTCAATTTTAAAACAATTTGTTTTCTAAAATTTGATTTTATATCAGATTTTTTTTTCGTTGATTCAAAGGTTCATAATAGTATTTGTATAAAAATTTTTTACAGAAATTATTCAATAGAAAATTCTGAACTGTTAAACATTAATTGATTTTTCAAGCTTATATTTCTCTCATTCTGTAGTTACAATATAATACAAATTGATAATGATTGACATTGTTACCCTGATTCAATTCTGGTTTCCACATTCATTTTTCAGGAAGAGTCTGGCCAAGCTCAATGAGCTTTTTTCTTCAATCTTGTGTTGACCCTATCATGGAATAGTGGCCAGTCTGTAATGGGTTCTAAAAGTGATCACTGCCAAAAATATCCCTTGTGAGGTTCAATAGTGTAACTAAAACTGACTGACACATTGTTAGATGGTAGTAATTTCATACTACTACTTAAAAACACTTTGAAAAAATTTTACTCTCATTTTTATCAAGTTCATTCTAATAAATTTAATAAAGACATCTGCATAGAATATAGGGCCACAAAAATGAAAATATGTAAATTCACTATATCAGTTAATACAAATGGAAATATGTAAAGGTTTTTAAACTAGGGATGGCTCTGATTCATTTAAAGCATCTCTATGATGATGATCCTTTCCATCTATTGAATTAATTTCTATCAGTGCAATACAGGTTGTTCCAATAAAATGTATACACTCTTTGAAAGTTCCTAACTACTACACTTTTTGTTATTTTTTCAAGTTTGACCACTTGAAGTAATGGCTGAAGTCAGACTAAGCTTTGAGGAAAAGAAATTTATCCTAAAGTACTACTGGAAGACTGAGAACATAAGTTCAAAGACAATTTAAAATTGAGTTTCAATAAGATGCATCAACATTACTCACAATTGCTAATTTGCCAGATAAGTTTAAGGTGGTGGAACTGTTCACAATGTCCATAAAAAGTTACCAGGAGTTAGTATGGTGTGGTTTGTCAGCATTTGGTTTAATTGAATCTTTCTTTTTTTGCTATACCGTGACTGGTGCAAATTACCTCTTCTTGCTACTGGAATCCATCATGCCACGTATTCAAGAGAAGTTTAGGCACGAAAAATGGTACTTCCAGCAGGATTGAGCACCTTCCCATTTCCATCACAACGTGAGGGCCTATCTTGACAAAAATCTAGTTAACAGATGGATAGGACGGAGGTACCCCCATGCTCACTGGATTTGACTCCTATGGATTTCTTTTTGTGGAGGCACCCCAAAAACTGTTTACAACACAAGATCAACTACAATCAATGAGCTGAAAGCAACAATTGAAATAGAATGTGCTCATATTCCTGTTGAAATGATTAGGAACGTTCTTGATTCCATTGATGAACGTTATCAGTTCTGCCTAAACCATAACGGCCAACAATTCGAACACTTCCAATAAATGGCTGACTTCTATATTTGTCTATTTTATTTTCCATTATGAAACTTTTATGTATCATTATACCTGTTCATATTATGGTCATTCAGAGTGTGTACATTTTATTGGGACACCCTATATATTACTGTACAAAGCTTTTATATTAACATAAAAGTTGCTTTTTTTCATAAAATAGTGCTATGAACACACATTTAATTATATTTGCAATGTGACGCTATGAAAATGGACTGAATGCCTGGAATAACAGTCTGCACCAGATACTTTCACTATTTAGGTATTCATTCACTATTATTTTTAAATATTACTTATTACTTAAGCATTTTTTTTTCTTATACAGTATATTTGTTGTTTATATTCAATAATATAAATATACAATATAATAAAAATTTGTTACCATTCTGCTCTAAAGATTCTAATGAAAATTCGAACTAGAATTGCATTTTTACTTCAAAATTATCGCACGTGTTTCGATATTTTTTAGATAAAACTATAAAAAATGAATTATATATTTAATAATATAAAAATTCTCGACTTTTGGAGTGAAGCACACCCAAACGCGTCTTTTATTGTAGAGAACAGGAATCGAATAACAGGGCCTAGTCCTCATGAATAACTTTTTCAAAAATATGGGCCTCGACAATCAAAATCAAATCTTTAGAGTGGAAAGCCGAAGTGCTTTCACGCAGATCTGACAATCAGCAATATTTTTCGGTGTAGCTTAAACTCCAATTTCTTCTCCGTAGATACAAAATAACACATTTCAATACCCACTAAAGTCCATCCACGTGACCGTCAAGTGAAGAGTGGGATTTTAATAGCTGGGCCCAAATTCCAAAAAAGTCTGAAGGAATGGAACCTAGGGATCAATTTGAATCCTCCAGTGTTTCTCGTCAACAGATGACGCAACTTGTCATTCTTTAGCACTTCTAAGCGACGGTCGACCGGATTGACCGCATAGAAACAAACTTCCTTGGTGGATTAGGTTAATTAGATTACGCCGCCATATCCTCATGGGATATACTGTATCTGGCGGCGGCCACTTGTAGAGCCCATCACAGGCTGGCCAACACCCGTGATGGGGTCAACCGGATGGTTGAAGGATGGGGTTCAACGGGCCGGGCCCGGACCCCTCCTGAAAAACTGGAGGTGTGGGACCCGGATCCTCCACGGTGCTTAAGCCAAAGCTTTACCACGCGGCCATCCGGCCGACACTTCCTTGTTGGAAACCAAGGAGTTTAGGAAACGCTTTGGCTTTCCACTCTGTATTTAATTATTTAATCAATTTTTTATGATTAAAGAATATAAGATAGGATATTTTATTGTTATTATGAATATAATTTAGCACTATAGTATATGTCCGATTAACCGGCCCGTAGGAGTCGGTTAATCGGGTATATGCTATAGTGCAAACGAATGCCGATAATCTGAAAAATACTATTTATTGAAATTGTAAATTAGGTAATTATTTAATTTACAATTGTATAACAATATTTAATAATTATTTAAATATTTACCGATTTTTTTATTTAAGTAATCTTCATTTGTCTTTTTGATCTAAATTCATTTTTTTCCTTTTTTTTGAAGCAAAAGCAATCCATTTTTTTCGTAAGAATTATGTTAATGATGAATTATCTCAATATTTAATATATTTTATCATAGTTTCAAACTGCATTATTTTCTTCATTTTTATCTCCTCTCATAGTTTGAAGAAAATGTGGCCGCTTAAAGCGGAAACTAGATAAGAGGTTTATACTGCATTTTATATATCGGTGATCCAACTCAAGTGTATTGCTTAGAAATGAGATTTTTTTGGAACGTCATCATACGTCACAATATGGCGGTGTGTAGAACAAAAAAAATTATTAAAAATTTCAATAAATGAATGATTTCTGTACAATTTATTGAGGATGGCCAACACCCATGATGGGGTCAACCAGATGGTTGAAGGATGAGGTTCAATGGGCCCAGATCTCTCCTGAAAAATTGGAGGAATGGACCTGGATCCTCCTGGATAGTAAGCCACAGCTTTACCACGTGGCCATCCGGCTGACCTGTCATTCCATCAGTCTGCGGGTCCCACAGACTGTATACTGATCACTCACTGTATAGTAATATTTCAAAAATTTGTTGAACAAATTCAAAAATGAATTTGTCCAGCAAATTATTATTGCCTGATGAACAGGGGATTACTGCTCATTTCTGCTATTTATACTCAGACATTTCTATCTGATAGCTTTCAAAAGTGAATTGCATGAACAACCCATGTTTAACAAATATTAACAATGTAACAGAATCAAAGCTGCTTTTTGTACAGGCACTTATCATTTACAATTTCATAATATTCCATCAAATTCATATTTCATTTAAGAAAAATCTGAACTCACCAATTAATTATATGTTGTTGTTTCAAGAAGAAAGATGTACTATACTTCCTTGTCCTACTTATAGATCCATCTTTGAATGATAAGTCATATCTTGGCCCATATTCCCATCAGTAATTCTAGTCTTGTTGTGAAATGTAAAATATCGGGAGTGAAAACTGAGTTAAATATTTAGGGTGCAGCCCTCTCAATATTGCATTGTTCTTTAAATGGCTCTCTGTAAAATTGAGTTTGATATCCCTGGATTAGACTATTTAGATGATCCTTGAGTTACAAACATAATGTATTTGTAAGTTTTGTTCATAATTTAAAAGTTATTAACTCAATCTACTCTTCTACAGATTTCAGAGTATTCAATATTGTATATATTCAGTGGCCAAATTACGGCTCGTGAGCCACTTGTGGCTCTTTTGTACCTTCAATGTGGCTCCACTCCATACCATGAAAGTTAATAGTTAATATAGAACAATTACCGATTTAATTTTAAAAAATAATATATTTATAATTTGTTCATTTATTGTAAAAGTAGTGAGCATCTGATATACAAAATAAGTGCATGTGAAATATATAATAAACAATTTTTGAAACCATTATTAAGGTTACCCAAAAAAATTGATGCAGCTCATTGATCCAGAAAGAAATTAATTGCAGCTCTCAAGTATATAAGATTCTCTTATGTGGCTCATAGTGACATGAAATTTGGCCACCCCCATTATATACTTTGCTGTGTAATATGTTAATTGGATCAATTAGAGTTTTTTTGTTTCACAGATTTAATTATAAATATAGAATTATATAATATGAAGAATTTTGTTGGAAGTGCCACATCTTGAAATATTGCAATAACTTAAATGCAGGGGCAGATTTAGGCATGGTTTTTATGGGTTGCAGCCCAGGGCTCCATTCAATCAAAAGGCCCCCTTCGCAATCAAAAAAATAAAAATATTTTAAATTAAAAATTTAAGAAAAAATAAATTATATAAAATTTTTTCGTACCTAAATAAAGTTTAAATTGTTGGTTTGCAACACTATTGGATTTGAATAAAATATCAGATATCAATGTTTTAAATGATAGTAAATAATAAATATGGATCTGTCTTCTATTGGCTCTGTCAGTAGTCGATAAAATCAAAATATACTTTGTCATTTGTCAATTATGCAAATAATGTGGTAATGTCAGAATGGAACTGCAAGTTTAGCTCCTCTAAAGCGTATTAGGTTAGTGTAGCTCTTACTGTTAGGTTTATTTGGGTTAATTGGATAAGCCCCAAACAGTGTTAACACAGGGCCCCCAAAGTTAATGGTCTGCCCCTGCATAAATGAATAAATAAAGTATGTAGTTTCATATTTTACTCATTACTAAACTGTTTTGGTATCATATTTAAAATTCTTAGCTATAAACAAGTGAGTTCTGCTGCTTCTAATAACACAAGAAATCACAACAAGCACTTGAAGCAGGATAAATACACTATTTTATTACTAGTACTGTATATGTAATATACATTATATATATCTAATAACAAAATAGTGTATTTATCCTGCTTCAAGTGCTTGTTGTGATTTCTTGTATTTAAAATTCTTGTATAAATTTTGATTTTGAAAATAAAATGGCATATTTTTATATAAAATAAGTTTGTGATTTAGATGTTCATCACTCAAGAACAGTGGCGCTGAGACCGGGGAAGAGGAGACAAATTCCCCGGGCCCTAGAAGATTGAGGAGCCCAGGCTGCTTCCTAACAATAAGAATTTTTTCTACTTTTTTAAATTAAGTAACTGCGCATTACAAGATATATAGAATTAAAATTGTATTATAAAAATCTAAGGTAAAGAAAAATTTTTGTATTCTAAACAGTTAAAATAACAATTATTTATGATAATTAGACATAAGCATTTCATTTAAACAGAGAAGGAATTGACAGACCGACAAGACCCACAACAAATTTTTTAGAGGAATGGGATATATACAGTAAGATCCCGTTTAACGTGGGGAATACGTTCTGAGAAAACAAAGCGCTAAATAAAACAGCGTTAAACGAGGTTATTTTAACACGTAAATAATGAGGATAGGTGAAACAGAAGAGTGAATAAAAAATATATACATAAGCATTTTTTTATTTTATTTTGTAACATATATTATTACTATTGTATTACATTAATTATAGACATCTTTTTTATTCCTAATATCGATTTGTATTCATAAATCATTCATGAAAAATTCTTAAAATTAGAAAATAAAAAAATTTTAAAAACAAAAAGCATTAATCAGATTGCAGTAAACCAGGGGTTCCCAAAGTTTTGCCTAAATGGGCCAAATTGTAAATTCCAAAATATTTGGCGGGCCAAAAACAGTGTTAAGGAAAAATACGTTCAAATCGATAAAAATTTAGACCCGATTAGCGCGAGAAATTCGTGGAACCAATTATTCGCGCTAATCGAGGCCTACCTGTATTACTGTATTGCTTTTGTTTATACTTTTGCTGTCAAAAATGATATTGTATCAGTTACATGTAAAACCAAATATAGTATTTACATAACTATATATTTTGTCAATAAACATAGTAGGTTAATAGGTTGTTTACCATTATAAATGTTTTTAAAACAGCTACTTAAATACCTATTACAAAAACAGTTATTTAATAGCATAGATTGTTAAATTTAGCTAATAATGATATTTGCTTATAATCAGGTCATCATGTACCAAATGGGCAAAGGGAAATAGTTATAATATTATTGTTATTCTAACAAGTAAGCCTAAGTAATTCAACTTTGAATATAAACTATAGTTAGCCTCCAAATTTTCCAAGATTTTAATATATTGGCACTATAGGCCTAGTATATTTAGGCTAATATAAGTTTAACGTGTCAAAAACTTGTATACAGTAGCTACTAAATTATTCTAATATACAGAAAGCGTTATTAAAATATCAGCTCTTTTACAAGACTTTTTTTCTCAAACAAAATCAAAATCCAATACAGAATATAGTTTGTTTGGAAAACTAATGGCGGCCTAAGTCACGTGACTGTAAGTGTCCAATAAAAAATTTGTTTGCAAAACTAATGGCGGCCTAAGTCACGTGACTGTAAGTGTCCAATAAAAAATTATTACCTCTATGGCCACTCTCTGCTTGTAGGCTCTCTATGTAGGACACGCTTGCAGCGCTCCGTGGCCAGAATATGAACTATCTCGATTTCATGCTTTTACTGGTATTGAGGGGGCATATAGTATTCATGAATCGTATCGTAGACGGCGATGATCAGACAGAGGACAACTAAAATGGTCCCAGAATATATTAATTCATATTATAGTTAATTCATTTCAGATTTTTCAAAAATTAATCAGCCAGACTTATGAAAATGCATTTCTTAAATTTTCTGAGCCCAAGAATCTTTTAATTCAACTCGTAATTGAAAAAATAGAATTGCTGGGAATAGATCTTTATAATAAATGCAGTTGTGGAAATGGCTTTTTAAATCTGGTAAAACAATGCTTATCAGGAGTAGCAAACATTTATCTTAATAATTACACTAAAATGAAAAATGATAAAATAGTCAGCAGTACTAAAAGAAAATTATCAACATTAACAAGTTCATAAATTATGTTTTTTTTAGGTTTGTGAAAATTAAGTAAACATCTTTTTTTAGTATTTTAGATTTAAGTTGAAAATGTTTTTATGTAAACTTTGGATTGGAACAAAATGGTATATTATACAATTAGCGTGTAAAAAACTATGTTGGCTCCATTTATTAGTTTTCCCATTTATTTTCCAAAATTGTTAAATTAGTGCAATATGAAAAAATGTGC
>AYEL01027844.1:0-14416 GCA_000484575.1 Olivierus martensii | reverse complement strand
TATATACTATAATACATGTTAAGTAATCGACTTACCTTTGAATTTTTGTTGAGAATGAAATTCGTACGTGGTATTGAATGAATTCATAATTTCAATAAATCTTTGTTGTTTAATAGAAATCCAAATACGTGAACTTTATCTCCACCTTTATAATTGGAACGACATTCAGGAATGCAACAAGTTCCAGCCATTTTTTGTGATTTAAATAGTTTAAAACTTCTTCAAAACTAACCTATTATAAACTTCGCTACTACATTCAATCGCATCGCTTAAGAACGTTGCCCCAATCGTGATGACATAGGCGTCCCGGAGAAGTTCAGTGAGCAGGCCTTGTTTTCTAGGTGGCGTTGAGCTGGCCCGGTAAGAAGTGTGTTCCAGATGGCCCTGACCCGAGTCACTAAAAAACTCATCCTCGATCGCAAACGACCATGTACTGTACACCTTGAGTTTTTTAGTACCGGAATTTTTTAGGTATATAAGCGGCGCGATCCGGCGTCATGACATTTGACTTCGATTTTTTAAAACGAAGGCATAGTGACCTAAACCCTTTTACACGAGTTACTTTTCGATGGCCCCAACCTTATGTTAAAGTCGATCGAAATCGGTGGGACGGAGGTTGTGGCCACAGATTACCAATACAGATGGGACACTTCCTATACTTTCAATGGCAACTTTTCAAAATGACGTAGTTATATAAAGAATCAATCACATTGCTTAGAATGTAACGTAACTTAGATGGCGCTACTAACAGTTAAACGTCGTCATCAACAAAGCCAATAAAAGAAGTCAGGATATGACATCACAAAAATGGCTGTACTTCCTGTATAATCGTTATTGTGAATACTACCTTCTCGATTTATTTCCGATTTTAAGAAATTAATGTATTTTTAAAAACAAAACGTTATTTTTAATCACATTTTAGATTTTATACATTCGAATTATGTATAATACAAATTTGCTACTAATTTCTTTCCGAATTGTTAAACATTAATGAAGCCTGTGTTCATATATTTTTATTCTATTTTCTAGCATCAGAAAACAACGTATAATATACTGTATTAATATAATTTTATTGAAAAATGATATTTGTACAAACTGAAGTTATATATCAAAAAATATGTTAGTGATATTAAATAATAATAATGAAAACATTTCAAGATAACTAATATACAGTACGTTTACTAAGCCTAAGCGGATCAGTTCTCTCTCACAACAGGGAAATACGTTGTATAATATTATAAATTCCAATCTTCTTTTTCTTCTTCCTGTTTATATGGAGGATATGGCCCATAAATTCCAATCTACACTACAATACCTTTTATAAATAACCAGCGCTAACTTCGATCGACGTGCTACGATCAAACTTCTTAACAAAAACAAGATGGCTACTAGAAATCAAAGTTGCTTCTGGGAAACAGATTACTACGTAATATTATTATTCAATATAGTTCTATATTTTAAAATAACAAATTATCCTTTATTATTTAAATGATTTTGGAAATATTAATACTGGTCAATATCTTGAAAAATTATAAAACTTTTACATTCAAGAAAATAATACACTAAATCACCTGACTGAGGACGCTGTGGTACTGTGAAATTTCCGTTTTAGCTAAGTGTCCCATCTGTATTAGTAATCTGTGGTTGTGGCCTCCCTTTGTAAGAGGCTTTGATTTAAAATTCATATTTATCATTTATCACATTTATATAATTTGACAGAAGTGGGCTTATGAATTTTTTACAAATCAAAAAACACAAATTTCTGACATGTTCTTTAGTTGCATTATGAGCAATACTTTTGAAAGCTGGACTCTTGAAGAGAAGGAACAACTAAATCTATTAATGTGCTAAGGGGGTTCGGGATTCTTGGGAGCACACTTCAGTGATGCCTTCAATAACAACTCAATGAGATGGTCAGCTGCATAATACAGCCCATCCCTGTTCGAGTATCTTGTCAAACCTTGAATAGGTTGATTTGCATTTGGCTTTATGATGTTTGATATGCAATTATCACAGGACACATTTTCTGTTGCTACTTTTACAATATATCCTGCCATATGTGAAAGAGAGGCCAATTGAGAAGTAAGCATTTTACTGAAATTTTCATTTCTGGAAACCTATCCCAGATCGGATAAAAGATTCCTCATTTCATCAGAAAATGGAAAATCATCTCGCTTATTAATCAGGACATTTAAATTGCACGATGTAGATGAAGTCATGCTGTTTTCTTTATTGTCTAAGATGTTGCTGCTTTCTGAAGAAATAATAATTTCAGTTTTAAATATTTTTTCTAAGCTGCTGATGGCTGCTTTAGCATCTAGCTTGTTATTACAACCCGCGGTTCTCATAAAGCCAAATAATGCTTCAATATCTATTACTGGAAAATTTTCAACTGAAACGACCATTCGGTTAGCAAATATTTCACACAAGCTACTGTTGAACGACTTCTAAAACGAATAGCTTCATATGTTTCATCTGCTAAAAAGACAGTCGATTTACTTTTTAAATCTTCCAAATAAGAGAAGAATATTGTCGTCAGCCAAACAAGATGTTCATCTTCAGCAGAATCAAACGGTCTACTATCTGGTAATTTTTGAACTGAATGTCCTGATCAATCACTAACAACATGGAATAAAAATCATTTAAAACAAATTTCCATATACTCAATAGTTGAAGATACTGATGCAAACATAGATGGAGCAGTATGTCCAGCTTGATATCTCAAAAATTTCAAAGCTGCAGCAACTGGGTGTGAGAACAACTGCACAAAACGCTTTAAATTCATTTTCTCAATGTTGTTGGGAACACGTTTTCTTGTTAAAAACCTGACTGGTTTCAGCAAACTGTTTTTCTGTAATTCATACATTTTTTACATACTTAGAAGAAATTTCATTATTTTGACCCATATCTCTAGAAAGGAACTGCGATCTTCAATCCTTCTGTACATGCACTGGATCAAAACTCAAAAATAGTTTCGTATTAGGATCATAAGGATGGCAAATTTCATGCATAATATCACCTTCACAGATAATTTTCATAGCAACATCATTTACCTTTAAGTTGTCAGTGACAATTCTAAAGGCCGTGACACACTGAACGCGACGCGAAGCGAACATAAAGGCCGTGACACACCGAACGCGACGCGAAGCGAAGCATAAGAAAGCAACTTCGCGCGTTAACTGCGAACAGTGTGTCTTGGATTAGCTTTTCTCGTGCGGCAACGCGAAGCGAAGCATAAGAAAGCAACTTCGCGCGTTAACTGCGAACAGTGTGTCTTGGACTAGCTTTTCTCGTGCGGCAACTCGCGTTAACGCGCGAAAGGAGATGAAAAAATTGAACTTTGACCAATCAGCACGCGCGAACAAAACGGTTGCGGCAAGACGCGAAGCAAGCGATCAACCAATAGAAACGAATGTTTTATATACTTGGAAAATGGCGGAAGTTCAATCGTGGGTTGGGATTCTGATATAGAATTTGTGTTAGAAGTGCAAAAAAGACCATGTCTATATGACATGCGATTAAAAGAATATCGAAATCAAAACTTTAAGCAAAAGGTGTGGAAAGAAATTGGTGAAATTTTAAATATTCCAGGTAAGATAATCTTCTTTTGGGCATGATGGTAGCTTACCTGAACTGGAGCGTCACATCTCGTCGCATGCCGCTACCGACGATTGTAGCGACGGATTCTGAACTGCCGGATTATTTGCCAACGGAAACTGCCGATATGTAGCCTGAGAACGAAATTTTTTTTTCGCCTGTGCCAGAGGGTTGCTGATTGGTTTTTTTTGGATTTTGAGCGGTTTTTGTTTTTTTTTCTTTTTTTGGTTTTTGGTCCGTTACGAATATAGCGGACGCGGCCCCCTAATGTTCCTTCGGAACCGGCGTTTCCACGGAATTTCGACCTCCGAAAACCAGGGGTTTCTGCCCGATTGAGAGCGAGCTTTTTCTGCCCCGGGAGTTTTTCGACCCCCAGAATATAGCGGACGCGGCCCCCCGACTGTTCCTTCGGACCCCCGGAACCGGCGTTTCCATGGAATTTCGACCGCCGAAAACCAGGGGTTTCTGCCCGTTTGAGAGCGGGCTTTTTTGCACCGCGGGGGTTTTTCGACCCCAGAATATAGCGGTCCAGACAAAGCCTTCCTTTCCGTCTGCACGCGACGCTTTGCTTAGCGCCGTGCCGCGTGTAAACGCGTATACGCGCCGATCAATTATCAAAAAATAAGCTATTCTTCGAAACTTCGCGGACGCGGCGCGCCGGTAGGCGGCGCTGGCGCACGCAACGCGTGGCAGACAGAAACGCGGCCGGCGCCACAAGAAAAACAAAGTCGCTCGTCATGAGCATTAGGCAAATACACTTCCGAAGAGGTTCTGGCAGAATGAATGCGTAGCGTAGACCCTATGGAAGTGGCCTACGGACCACGAAGAGCTGGCATCGAGTCCTGTGGAAGACAACAGAATTTATCAGACGACAACAATCGACTACTAGGCTTCAAAGAAGGAAGAAGGCAATAGCAGATAGGAGGGCAGATAACGGAAGCGAGAGAAAACCTCCTAAATAGGGAAACAAAAATCGAGGAAAAAGAGAAAAATTTTGCCTCCCAACAGATAGCGCCACAAAAAAAGTTTCGCGGCGCCGCGCGTCGTCACGTTTCCTATTCCGACGCTCCAGTTCAGGTAAGCTACCATCTTGCTCTTTTTTGTATGTTTGCTTTGGTAAGGTTTTACTTCAAATACCCCATGCTTTTGAAGGATGAAATTCTATTTTTTCATCTTCTTCCTATTTATATCGATTAATTAAATGTTCAATCAGATATGTTAAATATTCGTATTAAAAGTATATTAACCCTCCACCAACATGTGATTAAACATGCATGGATACTTAAGTGAAAACTTACCATAAGATTAATAGCATAATGTTTACTTCATTTTAAAATAAGAAGATTAATATATTACAAGTTAACTCAAAAATATATAAATGAAAAATATAGAGTATTTAACAAAATAAACATAATGAAATAAAAGTAGAATTAACTATTTCAGAAATCCTTTGCAATTTATTTACAGTAAAACCTCGATTTTACGGACTATAGGGGGTAAGACTAGTCCGTAAAATCGAAGTAAAATTTTTTTATAAACATTAATTAGCATTTTCAACATACCTGTACTAATTAATGTGACTTATGCCTAAAAACTGTATTATTTTACATAGAGTATTTTAAATTAAATTAAATTACCTACATACATGTATATTAAATTTAGGTAAGTTGTTAAAATAAAAATGACGCATTATGCAATAAATGAGTGCATTATTTTACAAATGCTGGATGCAGCTATACTCTAGACAGTTTATGCAAATATTGTATTATTATTATTTATTTTATTTTTTAGCTTTATTTTACACGCACCAGTGCAGATAAGAAACGCTGGATGTAGCTATACTATGGACAGTTTATGCAAATATTGTATTATTATTATTTATTTTATTTTTTGGAATGGTGTCCGTAAAATCCGAAGTCCGTAAAATCGAGGTTTTACTGTATACAGTTATATATACTGTATATATATAATATCTATATTTTAGGACTAAAGAAATTTCAGCGAATTTATTTCAACTATACAGAATTCACATGCATCCCAGTCAGATCTATCAATGCATGAAGACATAGATATACAGTCAGGCACAGTGCAGGATATGACACAATATCTGCCTGTGGAGAATTCTCCTGAATGTATTCTTCTTGCTGAAAGTCAAATTGTGGCAACTACACCACAGAATTCTAATTCTGACAACTCAACAGGTTGGTGGTCAATTCATGTTTAGGTTTAATTGCCATATTTTTAATTTAAAACAAAATGTCAGAATATTGCATCCGCAGTAGGAAAGTTTTTGTGCTTTTAGATTCCATCGTGATTCCAGATAAAAGGAAAAGTGTGCAGCGGAACACAATGGAAAAAGTTCTGGAAGCCCTAAAAGCACCAATTGTCCTGCCTGCAATCCCAGCAAACAAGGAGAGGGATGAAGATGAAGTTTTTCTACTAAGTCATCTACCTGAATTTAAAAGAATTCCATTAAGAGAAAAAACAAATATCAAAATTAAAATGCTTCAATTAATTCATGATGCACAGGAATATTAGTTAATTTATTGAGTTAGTATCTTGCAACAAGGTCCATTTCAGAATCTACTGGCGTTTCGTAGACAATGGCCTTCATGGCATCCCTAACTCGGCGTTAGTGAAAGGATTCATGTTCACCTCACTCAGTCGCCGGCTACAATGAGAAACCCGCGCGTGCTGACCTCGAGAGATCGCTTACAGCCCACCTATCCATTTGGGACCTAGCTTTCCTATGTGATTCTGATTCCTATTGATGATTTCTACGTCCCCTCCAAATTTGTACGTGGAGTTCAGAAACACCCTGTATACAGTTTATCGAATCTTACTTACTGCTTCGTTAGGTGCTGGAAAATATATTTTTCTATCAATCCTTCCAGGTCTTAAAAGGGCAGGATCGAGGACATCGATTCTATTCGTCGCCATTATGATCTATAAAGAAGTGAATATAGATAGTATTCTGAATATATTCGTTAAAAAATAAAATGCTACCTTAATGCTTTTAGAAGATTCGAATCCATCGAGTTGATTGAGCAATTCTAACATGGTTCTGTCTACTTCACTGTCACAATATGCTCCTTCTCCTCTCTTACTTCCGATAGAATCGATCTCGTCTATAAATATGATTGATGGTGCGTGTTCTCGGGCCATAATAAACATTTCTCTCACCGTTCTGGATCCTTCCCCAATAAATTTTTGCACTAATTCTGATCCAGATGCACGAATGAATGTACAGTTAGTATGGTGCGCTACGGCTCTCGCTAAAAGAGATTTTCCTGTTCCTGGTGGGCCGTATAGAAGCACACCCTAAAGAATACAAAATTGATGAATCGTATTAAAATACATTGTAACGTTAACAGTTTATCAAACGTACTTTCGGTTGACAAATGCCAAACATATCGAAAATTTCCGGATGCTTGATTGGTAATTCGATCATTTCTCTTATTTCTCTAATTTGTTGATTGAGTCCTCCTATTTCTTCGTAAGTAGAATCTGGAACTTTTTCTACCATCATTAATCTCACTAGAGGATCGATCTAAGCGGGAAAAAAATTTATTTATTTTTATTATATAAAAATATTAAATCAGTTAAAGTCGGAATCAACTTACGTAAGTCGGAAGAATTTTATGTAACGTGTAACTGCCATGTTGAAGAGCCACTCTTTTATTGGTTACAACATCGTTTATGTTGATACTTTTATCGATATTAACTACGAATTTTCCTTCTGGCTGTAACTGAATGTAATATTATTAATAAAAAATTAATAAATAAATCTATATATATAAAAGAACACTTTTTATTTATTTATTTTATGTTCATACAATAGGCTAATTATGCTAATTTACTTCTTCAGATCCTTCATTGTTGTTTTCCCGAGTTGTGGAGGGGTGGAGGTAAATTTGGACATAGTATCAAGAATGAATCATATTATATGTAGTATTAAAGATGGTTCCAAAGTACTGATATAGGGGCAGAGATGTTTACTGCGAGGAGTGAGAATGTCATATTCTTATTCCTTTGGACAGTTTACCATTGTCTTTCAGACAGAAATCTATGCTATTCCTGTAAGTGTTCAAATCAATCTTGATAGGTGTAATATTTTAATAAACATATTTATATCCTATCAGAGATTCAAGCTGCTTTAAAAGAACTTGATAACTCCTGTTTTACTTCAAAGTTTTTGTGAGAATCTTATCATCTCATTGTGGAATTGACTACCAAGAACAAGATTCAACATGCCAAGACACAAAGACATTGAAAATAATAAAATTACAGATGGGTTGGCCAAAGAAGGAGCTTCTCAGCCCTTTGTTGGACAGGAATCTGCTCTGGGAATCAGATCTAATGCATTTGGGTAGGTTTTAAGGGACTGGTTGCACCTCAACACTTCTCTCATTAATGATCTGTTCCTGGACTAAGACAAGCAAAGCTTGTGAGGAAGTTAACTTTGACTTGTCCTAATTTTATTTTGTTTTATTCACTCTATTATTTTAGCATTATTTTCCTATTATTTTTAACGTATTATATTTTAGTTTAAAAGTTAACTTACTTCCCATGTTCTCCTTATATTTTAGTTTAAAAGTTACTTAACTTCCCACGTTCTTCGTCTCCGTCGTTAGCAATCACGTGATACGGAATCGGAGCCGTCCTCCCGAAGAGCTGTCCCGGGTAATGACGTCATCATCTAATTTAACTAAATTTACCATTGGTCCGATATGCGAATGTAAGAATGATCCATGTCGATGATTTGTTCGAATAAATTAATTGTAAAGAGGATGACATGAATGAATTACTCTGTAAACTGATAACTTAAACTTGTTACATATAAGTATGTAAATGAAGCTACACGGGACTGTACGTCACTCTTGTTACGTATAAGTATGTAAATGAAGCAACACGGGACTGTACGTCACTATACACGGGACTGTACGTCACTCGGATATAAAAAGCCGACGAACTCAACGAAAAGACGAGGTGTTGTTTGATAACCAGAGGTGTTGTTCTGACGTAAAATTGGCGAAACTGACATTTGAGTTTCTTGTAAAGATCAACGATTGTTCAAAGTTTGTATCGGAGGTGGAGGCAGTAGATTTAAGTAGCATTTACGGTTCTTTCTTTTGTGAATAATTGATTGTTGATAGTTGAATTGGATTAAACAAGTTTTGTTGACTAATTTCTTCTTGCTTTATTATAGTTTCAATAAAGCATTTATTAACACTTTTGTAAGTGTTTTGAGTCTAATAAATTTATTTTTTTGTCATTTAACTTGTTTGAGAATTTCTTCAATTTATTAGTGTAAGTTCTAACATCGTTGTTTGTTTGTTCTAGTCTAACACTTAATCGGTACTTTTAGTGTAAGTTCCGATTTTCGGTTTCGTTTCGTCAGTTAGACGTTACGTTGTTAAATTGTTTTGTAATTAATTAGTTTTAAATTAGAACTTAGTTAAAGACCTGAGCTCAGGCCGAACTCTGGAATTTGAAGAGTCGCTCATAAGATCTGTTGTATTATTTGCATCAGATTATGAAAGTTATTCCATGGATTATAAAATTAAGATCGTTTAATCAATTAGTTTATGAAAGTAAAACTATTAGCAATAGCATGCGAAAGCAGCCATCCTCAAAAATGGTAAATTTATTGCATTTCATATTATATATAATAAAAGTTCAATAATAATATTCATTTTCATAACTGAATGAGCAACAGAAGAATTAATATAATCTGTATAGGTTGATCAATTTTCAAAAGAAAATTATTTCAAAATTTCAGTAGCACAAAAACATGTCTTTTTTAAAGTTATGCAATAAATTATTACTAAGTTTTCATAAATGAAATATATTTTTAAGTTTATATTTAAAAAAATGAAAATATGAAATTACTGCCATATATATCAGTACTTATTGTGACAATATATAAAATGAGAAAGAAAAATGAATTTGTTTTCTTTAGAAATTTACACTCCGCAAACGCCTTCTACCGGCAAATCCATGAAACATGAGAAATAACTCGATTGCAATGTAGACAGGCTGCGGTGAGGTGCAACGCGAAGCGAAGGACGCAAATTTTTCTGTCATCTTTTTTCTTCGCTCCGCTCCGCTTCGCGTCGCGTTCAGTGTGTCACGGCCTTAACTACTACAAAACCAACACTTTTTAAACGTTTTAGAATAAGGAATGTGAATCTGCCAATTGATCACCAGTAAGACCTTTGGTGAAATAGTATGCTGCTGAAATACAAATTATATCGCATACCTTAAGAATAAAAATGTATTTTTAAAGTAGATATTTGCAAAAAATGTAACTAAAGGATTAATAGAAAGAAGCGAGTAAAGCAATAAAACCTTACGAATCACTGGCGATACGCCCTCTCGCGGCCCCGACAGTCAAAAATACCTGATTCTTCTTCTTCTTTTAAGTAATATGGAGGTTTTAGCTGGCGCTTTTTCCTCCGATTACGAGAATGAAAATACCCGATCTGACAGGCTTTGTATAATATAGGGTTGGCGCGCGTGACATCACGGTTTGTCCCATCCTCGCTTTGGTAGGCAAAACATCGCTATAAACAGTGTTGTGATCACAGATTTCTGTGGTTGTGATAAAGACAAATTCAGCGATTTGAAATTAATTTCTGCGTTGGTAGGACTGCAGGATTTGAAAAACAAATGAAATTTGTTTTGCAAACATTGCAATCTTACGTTTAATTATTTTGACAGTTTTTTTTTAATATGGTACAAGTTTTTGTGCTTATGGTTGTATACAGAAGCACAAATGGTACCATAACGGTATGAAAAAGAAAATATGATAGGAATACATCCAGTTCTATTTTTACACAATTTTGATTTAATACGAATTAGGAAATAAAATTTCATTCCCTTTTTACACGATTTGTTTTGATTTAACACGATCGACCCAAATTCTAAGAAGAAAAATTTTTTCGTATTACAGCGAATGCAGCGCGTGCTTCTCATTCACCTCCATGTTGTTTTTGATTTTCAATTAGAAAAGAAATTTCTGATGAATTCCTCTAATTATACGTATAATTTCAAAAGGGAATTTGTTTTGTCTGCATTTTGAATTAGGTGTTTATAATGAAAAGTAATTTTTTGATGTTTAATGTTTTGGTGTTATAAAAAATTAAAATCAAAATCTTATGAAAATAGTATATATTAGTCTATAATAAAAGTCATGATTATTTTGAGAAAAGTACTGATTTCCATATTATTAAACTGTATTTCTCGTAAATATAATAGGTTAAAATATCAATATAGACTTCCGATCTGTAAATATAATAGGTTAAAATATCAATATAGATTTCGATATTCAATTCTAGGACATTTAAAAAATAAATTTAGAAGAAAAATTTATTTTATTTTTTTAGTGATTCATCCACGTATCACTCAAATGTCCTCTTATTAAAGAAATACTATTGCAAAGAATTTAGATCAGTACTGATACAGATATTAATTTTGAATAGGCATTTATATTAATATTCATTGATAGTTTATCGTTTCATTATGAAATTAATGATTTGTTATATTTCATACTTTCTTTAAAACCTATAGCCCACAAACTCAATCTTTTTAAAGTATTAATAGTTACATTTGTTTTTCTTATGATATTTTAATATACCATAAAAAATA
Source organism: Olivierus martensii (assembly GCA_000484575.1). Classification (NCBI taxonomy): domain Eukaryota; kingdom Metazoa; phylum Arthropoda; class Arachnida; order Scorpiones; family Buthidae; genus Olivierus; species Olivierus martensii. The sequence goes on along the minus strand of AYEL01027844.1, from coordinate 3,169 downwards.
TCAGAATTAATTGAATAGTGAAGCTAATTTAAACTGTTTGTTTTGAAACCAGTAAATAACTACATTCTTCTTTTTTAGTTTGTTTATTGATTAGACTTATTATATTATGAAATGCAAGGAATATTTTTACTTTTGATTAATTTTCTGTGATCCTTTGCTAATTTTTTGACATAAACGCAGTCGTGTTAAAGATCATCCTGATTCATTACTAAGTGCATTTTAGAACAAGCAATGTTTTGCCTACCAAAGAAGAAGAGGGCGGGGTTTATTTTTAAACATGCGGCAACCCTATAGAAGGCGTTGGTTTGGTCCATGGTTTTTTGACGCCAAATGAGCTATTTTGGCTTTTTTAGACATGGTTGGCATTAGAATTTTTAATATTTTGGCGTTTCTTCTGGCTTTTTTTTTGCTTAATGACATTATATAAAATCTTTTAACTTTTTTCGAGGGTACAGTAACGAATTGAAATTCAATATAATCCGGAATTTTCGAAAATCCGGCAATTCTCAGGTCCCGAGGTTGCCGGATTTTTGATAGCCAACTTGTATATAAATATATATAGGGGCACCAAAACGTGATTCGTACCGGGATTGGCCAACCTGTGCTGCTGGAGTCTAAAAGTAGATGCGGCCAATATACAATATTCCGAATGCGATATAGTGTCTTAATTACTTAAACTGCCATATCCTCATGGGATATTCTGTATCTGGCGGCGGTCACTTATAAAGCCCATCAGAGGCTGGCCAACACTCATGATGGGGTTCAACAAGCCGGGCCCGGACCTCTCCTGAAAAATTGGAACTGTGTGATCCGAATTTGAACCCGAATCCTCCAGGGAGGTAAGTCACAGCTTTACCACGCGGCTATCCGGCCGACTTTAGTCTTAGGCAAAAGTTAGTAACTTGTTAATAAAGTTACTAACTTATATAATTTAAGTTAATAAAGTATAAATAAATACTAACAAGTTACTTACAAAAGTAAGTAACTTGTTAGTAAAGTTGATAACATTTGAGTACATAACTAAAAATGAAAATCAACTGAATTGTTATTATTATGCCAAGATAACATTTTTACTCCCAGAGAATGTGTTCGATTTTCCAGATTTTTTCCGAGTATCTGGGCCCGACTCGTTAAACGCCGTCCTTTTAATTTCTTGCGTTTTGCCCTTGATTTTGCCAAAAAGTTGTTTATGATATTGCAAGTTAAAATAAATATTTTAGTCGGCTGGATGGCTGCATGGTAAAGCTGTGGCCATGGCATGGTAAAGATGTGGCCATGGATGGTAAAGCTGTGGCTTTATCATGCCGACATCCGGCCGATTAAAGGATGGAGGATCCAAATTCAAATCCGGTGCCACATCTTCAGTTTTCCAGGAGAGGTCTGAGCCTGGCTCGTTGAATTCCACCCCAACCCTATCTGGTTAATCCCATCATAGGTGTTGGCCAGACTGTGATGGGCTCTATAAGTGGCCGCCGCCAGATATAGAATATTTCTCGTGCGATATGGCTGCTTAACTAACCTAATCTAACAAATATTCTATTTCGTAACATTTCCATTTCAAGAATTACTAACTAGAATGACCAAAATTTTAAACTTGGTAGATTTCAATATACAATATTATTTTTTCAAAAATTATATCTAATATATATCGTACATTACTGTATTTTGAATGAAGCAACAACCAATGGGCAAGAATGAGAATTTTAACAACTATAATGTTCTGTCGCTACCAACGTTGGTCGCTACTCCCAATCTTATCTGCTATAAATATATATTTGATAGCATAAATAAAGGAGACAGCATCTCATTGAAACTGTTCACAGCCTGCCTAGAAGAAATATTCTGACAAATAAATAGATGGGAGCACAAAGGAATAAGCATAATGGAATGTATCTCAATCACCTGAGATATGAAGTGACATTGTACTGTTCGCGATTCCCATCGTTTACCATCCGGCCCCCTACACGGGTGTGGATGCAGCCCGTGGTTGGAATTGGCCTATACAGCAAATCTCACTAAATCATGCTTCATTGAATCCTCAATAAAATATGGTCCAGCGAATGGCATGATTCTTGGGTCTGGGAGTTGGCTGTTTCTATCTACGTATTTCCGGCATTGATTTCTTCTTCCCGTGGGTAAACTGGGATTACCTACGGTTTGAATTTTTCTTTTTCACTCGTTCTCCTCTGCTATAGCTATAGCAGTCAGGATTGGATGACTGGTATTCGTTTATAAATTGTCTTTTCCTTCTATTGCATTTCTCAGACTCTCCTATTGCCCATAGAATCCACCCTTCTCTTGCGGTTCGCACATTTTGTTTATTGGTTTTTCAGTAGAATACATTGAGCTATGGGATTTTCTATTAAGTTGTGAAGTATAGTAGACAGTTGATAGTATTATGTTAAGTTCAGTTTTCCTGATTTCAGTTTTTCTTCTTTCAGTTTTGAGGATTTTTATGTTAAGATTGGTTTTGATGTTTACCTAACAGCTATGGCAACTGTTATTGATGTCCCTCAGCTTTCCTCTTGTTGAATTTCTTCCTATAGGTTTCTGTTTTTGCAGGGTCATTATTGTTCACGGTTTCTGGGGTTTTCTTTCGTTCTCTTATGTTTTTTCCTATTGTTTCCCTGAATTATTTAATTTAGCTTGCATTCGTACTTTCGCTTATTTGTGTTTCCAGCTGTTTCCCAGTGTTTCTCATTACTATTTCTTGTATTTTTGATTGTTCAGTAGTTTTCTTCTGATTCTAGCATGTTTCTAATTGTTTACCTCTAGTTCTGTTCCTGATCGCTTTATTTGGTGTCAGATTTCCAATCTCATTGCATATAATGCCAGTGGTATAGAGTGAATGTGTTTGTGTGAATGGATTCTTATTTCCAAGCAAACTGCTTCCTCCGGTGCACTTCAGCTGTTGGTTTTTCTCCAATGACGTATTTCCATTGGTTTTTCCCGATGGCTGAGGTGCGTCGGTGGTATGTCTACCCCCACACTTTCTTTCTTGTGGGAGTGGAGATATCAGAATATTTAGGTTAGGTCTGGTTGGTATTACTAACACCTTCTGTCCTATCAATTCTTTAGCTGAGTGACTGTGATATGTTGATTATAGATATAAGTCTAGTCCTAAGTTACTAACACACTAACATTTTATTTATTAAAAATTAAAAAAAAA